>LBNU01005503.1:19096-39822 GCA_014162995.1 Artemisia annua | reverse complement strand
TGTACCTAGTCTTGAGAATTACAATGACAAGAATCACGTGGAACTATAGCAACCACACTCTAGATAAACTATTCACCACACTAGTGAACAATTCCCAACTAGAACAAAAGATTGAGACTTTACTCAACTCTTTCTGACGTTTTTCAGACTTATTAGAAAATGAACTAGTAACACTTTACTGTAACAATAATATTGATAAAAGATGGTAAATGTAATCTAGAGTCTAAGTACTCATTATATAGCCGCATAACTCTTCTCTTCCAAGCAAAAACGTCCCATGATAGTTAATAACCAGAAATGATCAGCCATCAACGATTATGGGGAGTAAATACACCTTTAAATGCAATTTTGTAACAGCAGTCGTTCCCCAACCGATCGGTTGGAGCCTTTTGGTCAATTTCCAGCCGATCCGGTTGCGGGTTGCAGCCGATCGGCTGGATGTCTCCACTATGTTGTTTCTTTGACTTTTCTTCGCCGATTCTTTTCGCATGTGTTTCCTTTCTTCGTGGCATGTCTTGGTACATTAGAACTTGATATTTCTTTGGTAAATATATATAGAAAGCTCGTCTATATCAAATCCTTTGTCCATGCGTTAATTTCATCCTTCTCTTCCATTCGAATCTTTCCCCAACAAGCATGATCACTTCGTTTCTTCACTTTTAAGCATCTTTTCACTGCTTTTGGCTTATTTGCATGTATAAACACTTTTCCATGATTATGTAACAAATGTATACAAATATGACCAATTTCCATACGAAAAACCAACAATAACGCTTCTAAAAACATGTTAACTTTGAGCGTTATCAAATTCCCCACACTTGAGCTTTGCTCGCCCTCGAGCAAATCTTAATCAAAAGAAAATTGTTATTAATAGAAATAATGCAAACATCTTATGTGAATTTTAAATAAGTAAAAGAACTTGACAACAATTCTAAGCACCTCACGAAGATATTTGAAATTCACTCATCCCTCAATATGTGATAAGATTAATAAATCACTCATAGCTCAGTCATGATTAATGTTTCTTACCATAAGCTTGTACTAGTATCAAAAAAATAAGATAATTCATCAAAGAGGTCTTTTATTCGGGTTATAATGTTTTGGCTAAGGTTTAATTAACTTAAGTGCAAATACCTCATGTCTAACACAATAGATCGCTAGCACGATTCTTAGATTAACTAAATAACGGATGGTCACTAAGGATAATCCTTAGATCGCTGGCACGTTATCCCATTCTTCAAAAATTCGGATGGTCACTACATGTCAACACATTCAATAATTACGCTAAGTTAAAAAGGTAAGGATAAGGCATGGGAATATATGAAATTGGTTTAAAAGAAAAATGAAGTCAAGTCTAAATCCCGTAATTGCTAGTCACAAAACAAACCACGTATCCCATAAATGATCATAGTTACCTTCTTTCTCCTCTTCGAATTTTCCATATCTCGATACATCGATTCACCATTTTAAGAATTCTTCATACTAAGCTCGTTGGCTCAACAACATATCTCATAACTTCTTTTATTCATCATATAGCACATTCGCTATAATTGTCACCTTATAGTTGCGATGACTTTTTTTTTTTTTTAAATAATAAAACTCCCCCCACACTTCGCTTAAGCATACACCACAAAAAATACAAATAAGAAGCTGCAGTCTCCTTCAACTTGTTGAAATGGTACAACCAAACATCGAAGTGTGTCTAACTCATAATCATCAAAAACAATCCTTCGTACCAAGCAACTAGCAATCCACCGTTTAGACTTTGACAAGGTTAGGCTAAAGTTTAAAGTGTAAAATATTTTTGTATTTTTCTGGATATAACAAATGAAAAGGAATGGCTCAAAGGGTGTAACTAGGGGTATCTAGCGTTAAAGATAAACGCTAACAAATGGGTTCCAAATACGAGGTAAACTAACCGATGTGGTTAGCAAAAATTTGTTTTGTAAACGGATGGCCATTTGGTTTTATTCCTAATTTTGCCTCTTATCATATGAAAATATCCTCATCATTCGAAAAATGATTTTAACCGTAATGCATAACAAGTACAAGTTCTAGAATTAACACAATCACCGGCACACTCATAATGAAATATATAAATAGCATGAGAACACTATTCATATACAAAAAACTAATCCTCACTATATGTAGTAACAAGGGTATAATATTGTGCTTAGCAAATGTTATCAATTCCGAGACGAATTGTTCTTTAAACTTACTTTAAACTCTAAAAATGTTATTATCATTTACCATCAAATCAACCTTATTTTGACTAAAATCTAAAAGGCGAACCATAAGTTACTATAGTCCTTGACTCTAAAAAAAAATAAAAAATAAAAATTTAAAAATATGTGCAATTTTTCTATTTTCTTCCCTCCCCCACACTTAAGTTTTGCATTGTCCTCAATGTAATAAAAATGACTTCAAAGTAAAGGAAATGGAAAAATTTAGAAAATACCGAAGTTAGATACGCAAAATGCATATTTGATCGTAATAAGCAAATGAGTCTAACGACTCCAAAAATTGGATCAACTATATGCTTCCGTACTCCTGCAAGAAAACTGCAACATATACGAAACAAACAAACAAAAAAAACAAACAAAAGCAACACACAAATATGTCTAAACAAAGAAAATTAAGTTAAGTTAATCCTAAAGAAAATAGTTAAGAAGTGGAAATAGAAATTATTCAACAAATATAATTCAGCCATCCCAAACTATAATTGGCTTCACGTCCAATATCTCGGGAAGTCCCATAAGATTCCCATCTTCCTTTTCTCGCAGGTGTTTAAACCTTGTGATGTCAGTGCTCATTGGTGTAACCGGTTTACTAAAATCCTTCATTTCAACTTCGTTAAATAGCCCAAGGCTCCTAGCTATTCGCGAAATAAAATGACCCCCACAAAGATAATCTTTGTTCCAACCGCTGAACGTTTGCATAATTGTTCCACAATAACCCAAGCTGCGTTCAAATGTTGAAGATACCTTTTATCTACTAGAGCATTCATTACCCGTAAATCTTCTTCAAGAACAAATTCTACTTCAGTTGTTCTATGCAATATGGATTGTACCAAAACTCTGTGAAGTACCTGAAACAATGGTTTCTTAATTGATGAAACCTTACTTTTTCCGTATTCTAGATTATCTTCCGTACTAATCTGCTTCCAGTAACCATGCGCGTCGAAACTACTCTTATTTCTTACTCCAGTGATGATCAAAAATTTGAAGTCCTTGTTACTCAAATCCTTATCAGAATATAATCCTAATAATTTCCCCAACTCGAATAACGTTACCTCATGTTTCTTCCCTCCTAACCTAAAAGTAAGAAATTTGTTGGTCATTGCTTCAACATCCATAATCTTTTCCTATTGTGCCTTTTCAAAAACTTGCCAACCAACGGGTTTTTTCCCTGAAAGAAACTCAAAACATATAATTATAAGAGTATAAGAACTAATACCAATCAAGTTAGAAACTAGAAAACGCGATTCAAAAATGTCACAATTTTTCCGTAGCAACCAACCGAATCGGTTGCCCACCAACCGAATCGGTTGGTCCTTTGGTCAACATCCAGCCGATCGGTTTGCGCCCGCAACCGATTCGGCTGGTCGTTCTGTGAACTTTTTCTACTTCAAATTTAATCCAAACATTTTCCATTCAATCCAATCTTTCTTCTAACCTGTAATTGACCATCTTAGGGTGCTTCTAACTTCCCAACACTTCTAACAACTATTCATAACACATCAATGCATCAAACTAATGATTCTATGAACTTAAGAACATCATCAACTTAATTCTTTCAAATAAGTGTTCTTAATTAACAATGTACCATCCTACATCACTAATTAACAAGCATATAACATATTGGATTCATCAATTGCAAAGAAATTAGTTCTAAAGATTATACCCAATTCTATTCGAAAATTCCATCAATCAATTCTTACTCAAAAGTTAATCAATTGATCTATTTCTTTTTGCAATGTATTCTACTCATATCTAATCACTTATCCCCAAAATATTACATCTCAATTCGAATTAATTAAAAAATTCCCAAATCATGACCTAATCTTAATAATCCGAATTAAAACTTAATTGAATGAAATTAATAACATAACTTACTTGACTTGATGCCATTGATGATCTAATTACACTCCTGTAACCTTCAAAACACTTCTTATGGTCGAATTGAATGACCCAACTTTTGGTGGATTGTGTGTGTGTGTGTTCTTGGGTTTTTGAAATTGTGGGTTTATATATTCAATTCCAACCGATCAGTTGAGCATCCAACCGAATCAGTTGTAAGAAATTGATTTTTCTCCCAAAACTTTTCTCCACTAGCTCTTGCAATGCCAAGACTAGTTTATGTCTTTTCAAAAACACTTGTTTTGTATGTATATGTATCCAAACACACTTGGTCTACCAAACATTGGTCATTATTTCTACTTCTAACTTAATAACTTAACTTAACTCATAATAACTAACAAACAATCACTCAAATAGATAAAACTATAAAATGACATAACGATAGTCTTATTAAAAAGTAAAAATGCATGAAACCTAAGAAACATAAAATAAAATTGCATGAAAATAGAAAATGTGAAACAAACTAATAGCACAAGAGGTGCTTTATTCTTGCAATCCTTCTCCATCATCCATAGAAATATTCGTTTCTAAGAATGTCTTCTCCACGATACTTGTTCGAAAGCTTCCTAGTAGTCTTTTGAGTTTTGAAACTTCTTGCAAAGTTCCTTCCGCTAGGACATGTGATGTCAAATTTGCAATGCCATTCACCATCTCCATCTTCTCGTTTGTAAATGCTAGGACCATCGGATCCCCATTCCAAGTTCTTCAATTGGACCGGTAAAGATCCAAGAAAATCTGTCAATTTATTAAACACAAAGATGTTTTTAAATGGGTTAAAATAAGCCTCCATTGCTAGAGCCCTCTCCATTTCGTCCTCTATGTCAAAGAAACTAGGTGTGCATGGCCCAAATTTAGGCCTCCCATCTTCATCTCTCCCTACTTCAAAACAACCAAGGTAATCCTCCTCTTGGTCTTCATCAAAGTCATCCACATTACTACCACCTCTAGGCCTTGGGTAGTAAGTATTCTTTAAAATTCCATCATCTATGGTCATAGTTCCTTTTCCCATGTCTATCACCGCACCACACGTTCTTAAAAATGGTCTACCTAACAACAAAGGTAGTTCTTTATCAACCGCAACATCTAACACTAGAAAGTCCGCCAAGAACGCTTGGTATCCTATTTGTACTCTAACATTTCTTACCTCCCCCATTGCTTTTGCTTTAGAATTATCCGCCATGGTGAGTTTAGAATTGTTAGGTTGAGGGTCTCTCAATCCCAATTTTTGATACAAGGGGTAAGGCATTATACTCACACTAGAACCCGTGTCGGCTAGTGCATACAATGGAGTAGTTCCATTAATCTTCACCGGTAAAACAAAGTTTCCGGGATCATTCATCTTTTTAGGAAGCCCATTCTCCATTATTCTTCTTTCCTCTACCTCATCAAAACTATTATTCTCCAACTTTGATTTTGCCAACATAACTCCATCTAGCTTCTTCCTATAAACCATGTAATCTCTAAGTACCTCAATAACCGGTTTGTTCTCCATTAACTCACTTATTTTTGCTTCAAGGTTTTCCAAAATTGCTTGTTTTTGTTCTTTGGTTAAGGGTTTCTTGTTTTGTGGTGAATTTGGTTGAGTGTTGGATGATGATGATGATGATTTGTTTTCCTTTGGGGTGGAGGGTTGGGTTAATTTGTTTAATGGGGTTTTGTTTCGATTGGCTTTTCCCATCTTACAAACTTCATCCTTTCCTCCCTTAAGCGTTATCATTCCTTCACAAACATCAACTAGCATTTCATTAACATCCTTCCCTTCTTCCAAATCACTAATATTGATCCGTAACTCACCTAGTGCAAAATCAATTGTACACTTGGTAGTTATAAGAAAATTTCTACCAAAGACAACCTCCGGTTCATCGGCATTCATGTAATCCAAGACCACAAAGTTACATTTGAAAATATGACCATGTATATTCACTTTAACATCTCTCACTTCTTTCCTTCCATAGCTTCCATAATCAAGTCTAACAAAGCCAAGCTTGTTAAGCATCTCTTCCGAAATATAGTTATCACTATACTCCATGTTCAACTCCGCATCCCATGCTTTTTCTCCTTCCACCGCACAAGGTGTAGCATACCTCATGTGTGTAGCATCGTACTCCTTAGTTGGTGCCTTAGTAAAAACAACCACCTTTCTTTCCTTCTCCTTCTTTGGATAACACATTTCATGTGGCAAATAAGAAACATTATCACCAATAATCTCTCCTTCTTCCAAATCACTCTTAGCCTTCTCTAACATATTCTCTAACTTTTCCAAGGAATCCCCGGAATCCTTGAACATATCCTCCAAATCTTTCAAGTATGCCGAAATCTGACTTAAACTCTCCATTTCACCTAAGCAATTACTAACTATAACATAACCATCAAAAAAAATCCAAACCATTAGCATGAGGGTTAGTTGTAAGCAAATAATTCTTAATATGAAACTAGAATAAGTATATTAACAAACTAAAACACTAAGAATTGAAAACAAACTAAAAACTAAAAAGTGCAAAAAATTTTTACGAGAGTTCCAACCGGTCGGTTGGATGTCCAACCGAATCGGTTGATGAAATTACCACTACCAACCGATCGGTACGAACCCGTAACCGAATCGGTTGGTCATTATGACCAAAAATAAAAAAATAAATAACTAAAAATTAACTACACTTTAATCCTACCATTAATGACTTATTATTAAAAACTCTCAATATCTCAATAATAATTAAAACTAAACATTAATTATATTTAATTAAAAACTTAAGCATTAATCATAATAACTATTTTAACTACTCATAATTACTAACATTAATAGTCTAGAAACCTAAATAATTAACTAAAAACAGTAATTTAAAGAAAATTAACTAATAAAACTAAAAACTAAAGTTTACCGAGCTGCCAACCGAATCGGTTGGTTGTCCAACCGATCGGTTGGAGCAATCTGTCTAAAAAAAAAACTTTTCCTTGTTAAATCTAATCCGAATTATAAACAAATTAACTATTAAAATAAAGAAAACTAATCAAATCCCCGGCAACGGCGCCAAAAACTTGATGTGCGTTTTTGCTTGTGCAAGTTTTAAAATTTATAAACACGATTTATCCGATTAATTCTTTAGCACATACGAGCAAGTATACTCGTCCGGTGTAATAAAGGTGGGTAAGTCGAGATCGTCCCAAGGGATCGTCCCAAGGGAAGGCTTATCGATATTCCTAGTCTCCAAAGATTTAGAAGTTTGTAACCACCTAGGAGAAGTTTTAGGTTTGGGTTGCTTCTTATGCATTGTGGATGACTTACTGTAAGTCCTAGATTTAACAGGTTGACCCTTAGCAGTGTTCCTCAATATTCTAGGAGGGATCATACAAGGTTGTGAACCTAAGATTCCATCCTTATGAAGTAGTGCCCTTTTCCTAGATTTTTCTAGATCATAGTTCTTGTACAAGTCATTTATATCATAAGTGTTTTGAACCTTAATGCTAGGTTTCGACACTGTTTTTGAACTAATCCTAGAGGAGCTGGGTGTAGGGGTAACTACTTGTTGAGGCTTAGCAGAACTAGAAGCAATAATCTTAGGCAAATAATGTGTAGTGACGGGTTTTGTCAAAACTTGTTCCGCATCAACTTGGGAGGCAAACCGTGTTTTTGAATGTTTTGGTCGTTCAGATCTAAACGCAGTCGGCTGCCTAACAACGGATTGGTTTCTATTTGATTGAGAAACTGGTTTCCTGATGTGCGTTTTTGCTAGTGCAAGTTTTAAAATTTATAAACACGATTTATCCGATTAATTCTTTAGCACATACGAGCAAGTATACTCGTCCGGTGTAATAAAGGTGGGTAAGTCGAGATCGTCCCAAGGGATTTGTTTATTTATAGTAGAACTTGTTTATTAACAAAGGTTGTCAATCCTTGTTTGTATGAATATATTTTTAAAAAGAAATCAAATAAGAACTAAGCATATACTTGTGTATAATTCCATGATGAGGTCTAGGAGTATTATTGCAATTATGAATATAAAGTTTGGTGTAAAACTTGTTATGATGCGCAACTAAAAATGAGTAGAAATACAATCGATGATGTATGTCATGTTCTAACTACTACTAAGAATTCAATCTACTAAATGACTCCTTTCGGACATATCAAGATAGTATGACAATTCTATAATCACATGGTTGTTTAGAAAATCAACTCTTTTCTTATGAATTCCTACGAATCCTTTCGGTCCTTTTTCGTGATGAAATCTTCTCAAAATCCATTTTAATAAGTAAATAGGATGGTTGTCAAGCATCATATTCCATACTAATTCGTGCACTAATGTTTTGGAATAAAAACAAGTTGAAAATCCTTTCGGACCTATTTCCCAAAGATTGTTTTTATCAACAAATTAAGCAAGATTAGATATTACTTCAACAAACTCATAAAATAGATATGTTTTCATGCATCACCTTTTTAGTAAAAGAATACTCCATAACCAATCACATCATACACACAAGTATATCACAAATTACTCCATAGCAATCATAAATAAACACAAGTAGATAATAAAACTTTCATTAAACGTAAAGTAACAATTGTTCATTATAAGAATCAAGGTGTACCTAGTCTTGAGAATTACAATGACAAGAATCACGTGGAACTATAGCAACCACACTCTAGATAAACTATTCACCACACTAGTGAACAATTCCCAACTCGAACCAAAGATTGAGACTTTACTCAACTCTTTCTGACGTTTTTCAAACTTAGTAACCTTAGAAAATGAACTAGTAACACTTTAGTGTAACAATAATATTGATAAAAGATGGTACATGTAATCTAGAGGCTAAGTACTCATTATATAGCCTTATAACTCTTCTCTTCCAAGCAAAAACGTCCCATGATAGTTAATAACCAGAAATGATCAGCCACCAATGATTATGGGGAGTAAATACACCTTTAAATGCAATTTTGTAACAGCAGTCGTTCCCCAACAGATCGGCTAGAGGTCCAACCGATCGGTTGGAGCCTAATTTCCAGCCGATCCGGTTGCGGGTTGCAGCCGATCGGCTGGATGCCTCCACTATGTTGTTTCTTTGACTTTTCTTCGCCGATTCTTTTCGCATGTGTTTCCTTTCTTCGTGGCATGTCTTGGTACATTAGAACTTGATATTTCTTTGGTAAATATATATAGAAAGCTCGTCTATATCAAATCCTTTGTCCATGCGTTAATTTCATCCTTTTCTTCCATTCGAATCTTTCCCCAACAAGCATGATCACTTCGTTTCTTCACTTTTAAGCATCTTTTCACTGCTTTTGGCTATATTTGCATGTATAAACACTTTTCCATGATTAAGTAACAAATGTATACAAATATGACCAATTTCCATACGAAAAACCAACAATAACGCTTCTAAAAACATGTTAACTTTGAGCGTTATCATTTCCCCAAGATTGATGGTTTTGCAAACTTAGTGTTCACACTATTCCCTATTGCTTTTCTTAGCTCGTTCTTTAATGCTGTTATTGTGAACCCCTTTTCTAGAAGTTGAGCTTTGAATTCATCATTTTTGGCAATCAAAGAGGTTGTTTGTTCTATCGTCTTAGTTTTCGTTTCTTTGATTGACACATTCAAATTTCTACAGTGCCTCTTCAAAGACTCATTTTCCTTACGTAATTCAGCCACATAGATTGACAGTTCACTAATTCTAGACTTAGTTGCATCAATATCCTTGTTAGTTCCGACTAAACTACATTTCACATTCATAGCAGAGATATGTTTTTTCAAGTTGGTGATTGTCAGGTTTTTGGCTTCTAGCTGGGCTTTTAAATCATTAATCATAAAGAATTCATGGAAATCAGGAAGTTCCAGATTTTTACATGGTTGGTTAGTTTGAAAACTTTCTTTCTGTTCTTGCATTGCGATTTCAAGTGAAATGCAATGTTTTTCAAGTTGTAAAAAACTGTTTGAAAGTTCATTAAAAACTTCTTTATCAACCATGTCATTTGATTTAAACATCTCAGCCGTAAACAAAGAACTTGACTCATCATCATGTTCAGCATCCTGATCACTTTCTCCCCCTTTATGACTCATATTTGTTGAATTAGAAATGGTATTTCTATCAGTCTTTTCCAACAAATTCGAGTCATAAGTGGGTTTATTTTGATCAGTATGCTGTCGTTCATTAGAAAGCACATTATGATGATCACTTGAGGGTACCTCAACACTTGACATGTGTTCTTTAACCGGTCTCAGATCTGCATCCATATCATGTGTGACAAGAGTCACTGAACTGCTGGTAGTATCATGCTTATCAATCTCAGATCCATTGCATTTAGTGATAACTGACCCAACATCTGATGCTTTACCCGAATCAATATTGATATCTCTTAATTGCACTCGACTGTCATTCATCTTGATGTCACACTTAGATTTGTGCTTTGCTCTTTCCTCAATGTACTCCTTAACCTTTCCCAAGTATTGGAGTAGTGTGTTTCTGAACGTGTCAACCTCAATTTCCGTGTGATCAGCAAAACACTTCATTGTCATCTGACTTTCATAGTCATAAACCATAGTGGAATTCGAATCGATGAACACCTGCAGTTGTTTATTGAGCACATAGAAGGCAGCCATGGATCCAATATTGGAAGGTTCTGCTTGGTCAAGTTGTTGTCGTAATTGATCTAAATTAAGAACCATTATGTTTGTGAAAGTCTAAACATCTTAACCAAAGAGAGTAGGAAATGCACGTTCAAATCTTATCTTGAATCCAGTTCCCTCTAAAAGTACCGAGAGGTGTGAATGAAGTTGTCGAAAGCATTCAATGCATCAACCCTTTGCATCATCAAGTAATTTAGTTGGCTGATGAATCACATTCTCTTGAGGATCCGAGCACGAAGATTCCATTGCAGCATTATCAAGCACAAGTACATTAATTTGTTGTGAAGGGTTAGAAGTCTTATGATCATCGATCATGTCGTACAATTTGAGTTAATTAGGTATGACTGAATCTGAAGAGTTTGACATGATGTGGACGTGCACGGGATTTTACACTTCTATTACTTAAACCGAAAAATAGATTCTTTCACGGGATTTTACAAAATCAAGAAGAAACCGTTAAACACCGAACGCTGGAGATGAACTTGATGAACAGTTGATGTTGTTTAGTTGTGATCTTGGTTCGGTTGATGCAAGTTTGGCCTCGAAAATTTGGTGAAAATTTGGTCTAAAAACTTAAAACCTCAATAACTTCACTCCGGAGGTGATTTGGGCCTCGAAAAATTTGTTTCACGACTTTGTGGTGAAACCTCACAATATCTAGCCTGTTCCGGACGTTTTGACAGCTAATTCGCTGAAAACGGAGTTACGGTTCAAAAGTTATGGCCATTTGAAGTTTTGACGTAAAAAGTCAACTTTGGTCAAACTGCAACTTTTGCAAATCGCTAAGAGCAAACCGCAAACTTTAGGTAATCACAATCAATAAGTAATCGCAGGATTAGGCAAGGTAATTGCAAGGAGCAAACCGCAATAAGGTGCAAACCGCAGGATGAGTTAAACGCTAGTGAAGCAAAACGCAGAAGAGCAAACCGCAGGAGTAAACCGCAACTCACTAAAGTCCAAAACAGTCGCTATCTTGCGTTTTATCTTTATACGCAATAAAGTAACCGCAACTAAACAAACCACAAGATTTAGCAACAAACCACAATGAGGAAATGGAGCAGAATAGCAAACCGCAGAAGCTAAACGCAGTCAGCTAGCCACATATACTAACCGCAGAGCACCTCACCTCAGGAGCTAGTCGCAGTTGACAATAGTCCAAAACTGTCACTTTCCTTGCGATTTGTTTGTATTCCCAAAATAGTAATCACAGACAAACTAACCACAGAGATCAGGAGCTAACCGCAGATAAGCAATGAAACAGTGGAGCTAATCGCAGTTAAGAAAAACGACCCAAACTCAATCCCATATTCACAAATACGTATGATATGGCAAAACCAACTGAGAAATAATGTAACACTAACACTAATGATCATAAAAGTACACCTCTAAGATGTCAACTAACACTAGATAAATCAAACCAAGATGTATTCAATAG
Organism: Artemisia annua; assembly: GCA_014162995.1. Lineage (NCBI taxonomy): Eukaryota > Viridiplantae > Streptophyta > Magnoliopsida > Asterales > Asteraceae > Artemisia > Artemisia annua. The sequence goes on along the minus strand of LBNU01005503.1, from coordinate 27,631 downwards.
AACTCTTCTAACTCACAAAAAACTACACAAAACCACACCAAATCCGATTCTACAAGGCCCTAAGATCAAACCTTGGCTCTTGATACCAATTGTAGGATACTAATAATTATAACATGTATGGTTTTGTGATTAGATAGATTCAAAGAATGAAAGAAAACTAGAGAGAGAAACAAGTTGGGAGGATTTTCTAGAGAGAGAAAGAGATGAGACAAAATATGAGAATGTTAGATTAGAATGAAAAGCTCCAACCCTCTCCACATGTGGAGAGGGGTATTTATAGTTAGCTACAAAGAAACATAAAAACGCCCACACCCGGGCTGTGGATCAGGCATACAGTGGGTAATGACCCGTCCTTCTTCCACGATGTTACTTAGACTAAACTAATATCTAACTAACTAATAAACTAACTACGAGCTAACTAAAATGCTATTACATCAATTAGGTGACCGAGTCTTCTATAGGAATCTTTGTATTCCTAACAAACACAATCAATAATCATCACAAAAGAGATATATAACAATACCATAATTTACATTAAGTAAAAAGTAAGTTATTACAACATTGTTATAGCCGACATCGGCAACTTAAAATACAAAGTTTAGTTCTTCAGCGAACGAGAAGCAAATTCTCCATATCAACATTGAAGGCTTCGCAGCTATCCAGAAGACATCCTTACTCTATAGGGATGCTAGCGCTTGACTAATAGAAAGTCAGGCTCTTCTTCTGTTCTACGAATCTAACTAATCCATACTACTACTAACTATAGTCAGACTAGGTCTTCTAGAGTGAACTACTATAGTATAGTTTATATATTTTGTGCTACTAGAACCATAAGCCGTACTATACTATACTTGACTGAACCTCCTTACGCCGGTGCAAATAAGGCAATAAGAGAGGACTGACGCGTCAGCTTCGAGGGCGCCTTTTCCTTAAGCATTTATTTCTCCATCTAAGGTCAGGGAGGAACCTGATGGAAAAACCGCTTTCTTACCAAAAGATAGATTTGTAATACATAATGATCAGTGGTGACATGTGAAAACTTCATTATGCAAAGACCATGAAGAAACTTACTAACGTTCACCTGAAATACATGAGAGGAAAACGGTTCAACTATGAAAGTAGTTGGTGAGTATGCACGTTTTATAATATGAAAAACCTTTAAAGAATGTTCACACAGCAAAGGCGTTATGAATCCACTCAGTTCCAAGCCCCGCCCATACAAGACTTGCAACCTGTGTGTTCACAACCCACTGCTAAGATAGTCGTAGGTCTAGTAGTCAAGCACAAGTGGTCAATATAGTTCACAATAAGTACCAAGCATATAATAAGTCAAGGCTGCTCCAACAAGGGAGACGTTCTGCTCCACACAAAGGAGACGTTATAGTGTTGCTCTGTACCTAGGAGACTTTATAGTGTTGCTCCATACCTGGGAGACTTTATAGTGTTGCTCCGTACCAGGGAGCCTTTATAGTGTTGCTCCGAACCGGGGAGACTTTATAGTATTGCTCCGAACCTGGGAGACTTTATGTGGCTCCAACAAGGGAGACGTTCTGCTCCGGACCTGGGAGGTTTTAGATTAAGAGCGCTCCGTAACATAGTGAGATGCTCTGCTCCGGACCTCGGAGGCTTTAGGTCGCTCCGAACAAGGGAGACTTTAGGTCATAGAACGTAGGGTACATTAAATTCAAAAGTTTAAGTCATAAGTTCATAATTAAGTTCAAGAGCTTAAGTCTAGTTCAAAGGTGTAAGTCAAGCATAAGTAGTGAAACGAAAGTTCGATAAGTTCATATAAGTGTAAACAATATAACTTAAGTATAGTTCATGAATCCACCCCAAAAGCGATTAAGACAATTAGAAAAGGGGGTTAGTAAATACTCACCTTATGCAACAGATACAAAGGCTAGTGACTGAACAGAAATAGGCTCGATTCCCGCAACTTAATGTATGAGGTGTTTGATGATGTTTATGTTAATACCTTGGTATTTTTTTTCTCAAAATCCTAACAAGGTATGTATAGATGACTAGAAAATGACTTGTTTCTTGAAAATTTGGATCTCCTTCTTGTTCTTCCCACTTGGCCGAACCTAGAGAGCTTAAGAGATGGTTTCACCTTTTATTTTTTTTTTTGTAAAAAATGAGTAATATGGTAAGTCTTGAAGTTTATAACAAAATATCTTGTACTTAATGGAAATTTGGTAAATAAAAGGACAAGTTCAAGTAAAAGTCTTGCACATGGATATGAAAATGTCGACCATGGTTTATTTAGGGAAGATATTTGTGATTTTTCATATTTACTTGATGTTTTAGTATGTATTTAAGGTATATAATGTGTTACATTGTAAGTTTTGGGTACCGGGTTAACTAGAAATCAATTTTAACGGAACGAAATGGAATATATTAAAGTCGTAAAAATTATAAAATTACATTTCTCACAAGTATCGGGTGAGTAAATAGTTGTCGTGTTGAAATTACAGAAAACCGTCGTAGTTATAAACGTTTAACAATACGTATATGAAATAAATTCCAAACGTTGGGTAAATTAATAATATAACTTTTATATTATTATAACGAGTGTAAAAGTATGTTAGGACCATAGTCGTGATTTTCGGATCAATTATTCAAAATAATAGCTCATAGGATAACGTTTATTAGATAGATAACCGTACGTATACAGAAATGATGCAAACTCACGCATGAATGACAAACTTTATCTGGGAGTGAATAGTAAAATTTTTGAAAAAAATTCTAATATCACAAACCACTCCAAAAATGATGAATAGTGTTTGGTGAATAGTAACCGATGAATAGTAAATTTGATAGGTTCGGGAAATGACCAGAATTTACGAGTTTTGACAGTCTCCCACCCTAAAAAGAACTTCGTCCCGAAGTTCAGTTCGTTCGTTCCACATACGTACGTTCTCGTGGTCAGATTTGATGAGGCAAACTTTCCCAATCCCGAGCATAGCCCTCAAAAGACCTCCTTTAGGTAATCCTTTAGGTAACCGATTTTTACTTAATCCTACAACTCATCAGACAAGAACTGTCATGCGATCCGGCTAAATCGGTTTCAGTGATGGATTCACTTTTAGCTTAATTTTTGCAACTCATCAAACAAGAACTATCACTAGAATCAAGTTAAAAACCGTAGAGGGGGGGGGGTGAATACGGTTTCTTCGGCTATTAGGACGTTTGAAAACTTTAAGCCACGAAGACAACCAAGTGGTCTAAGTAGGAACAACCACAAACACAATCACAAGTATATAAAGCTAGTAAAGAACACAACGATATATACTGGTTCGGGATGGGGGGTTTATACCATCCGTACGTCCAGTTGCGAATCCGCGACTCCGATACTATTCACTAGTATAATCCTTTTGATGGAATAGAAACCGTTACAATTCACTCCACCGATACTCAACAATATCGATGCTCATAAAGAAGGAGTTACTCCCCAACGGTGTTCCGCCCTCGGAAACCAACCAAAAGAATCTCGCAATTCGTCTTCACCTAAGGATCACAAAGAACACTACCAAACTTCCCACCGGAAGTATCAAACCCCAACTAGATCCCCAATGATCTAGGCTTGGTCACAAAGACACAAGACTTCCCTTACAAACAATTGAATGAATAAAAGTTTGTTCAATCAAGCCCTAACCTAACCTAGAGACTCGATTGTAATAGAAAGGGTAGAAGAAGACCCTCGACCCAATCACAAGAGTGGATTAAGTTCTTGTGATTCTTCCCTTGCAAAGAAGATGTGTTCTTTCAAAGATGTTATATGAAAATCAAGAACACAGATTAGAGATAGAGAGATTTGAGAGAGATTAGAAAGTGTTTGAAAGAAAGAATTTAGAGAGAAAGAAGAATGGCAAGGGGTGAGGAATACAAGAGGCAAGGCATGGTATTTATAGGCAAAACCAAAAACATGGGAAAATTTACCGAGGCCGGCGCGTCACCCGCGCGGGCAGCGCGCCAGGCTTCTGTAACATTTTCCCAAAATCTTGGGTTTTGATCTTATAAATACCTTACCTTACTAAACCCCCAATTGTACTTCACACTAAACCTTAACATTAATCAATCTAAGGTCTACCAACTCAAATAGCCAATTTGAAAAACATTTTGTGAAGTAGATAAAGAGAAAACAAATTACTAAGGGTGAGAAGTGTAGATAGGGTGATTTGAAAGGGGTGTAAATGTAATTCCTCACATGGCATAAGTGAGAAGAGAATATGCCATGGAATATTCCACAAGGGAAGTGTTAAGGTGTAACTATGGTTAGGTTTAAAGGTTTAGAAGGTTAACCAATGTTAAGTGTGAAATGGGTTGAGTGTAGATAGTTAACCATGGTTGGGTGTGTATGTGGTTTGAGTTAACCAAGGTGGGGTTAGGGTTAAGTGATGGGAACTAACCATGGTTGGATGAGGAGAATCATGGTTGGGTTAGGGTAAGGATATTCCAAAGGTATATTCCTTTGCTTGGGGGGAAAATGTGGTTGGATGGTTGAGATTGATTTGGTTTGAAATTGAGGGTTGTGATTAAAAACACGTGTATAAATGGATGGATGGTTGAGATGGTTTAAGAGAATGAAGGGTTGAGATTGAAAGTGTGTAAGGAATAAAAGAGTGTGTAAGAGATGGATGTAATGTTTACCTTAGTGTGTGTATGGGTTGTGTGTAGTGTGTGTATTTTGAATGAAAAGGTGTAAGAGTGTGTGTAGAAATGGGTTGTATAGATGTGATGTGTATAGGTATCAGTTGTGTATGAGAGTATAGGGATAGTATGTGTAAGTGTGTGTAAAAAGGGTATGTGAGTGAAGTGTGTGTATTTTGAATGTGTATGTGTCACACCCTGAATTTACCTGTATATGGCAACGGAATGGAATACCTGGGTGTAACGAACAGGGCATCTCATACAAGGTTATATTGAACGACCTAGAGTGTCGTTTTGAAAATACATCGTTTGATCATTAAAACATTCAGAGTTTACAAAATAGATCCCAAATTGATGTTACAAGTTCATGAAAATAGTTCAACTTGATCAAACGTTACATAAGTGCATAAAATGGAAGGTAAGACGCGTCGACTCCTCGACTCCATGATGGTCCAAAATGCAAGTCACATGTTGTTATCTTAGTAACCTGAAAATACATTGCTAAAACGGTCAACAATAATGTTGGTGAGAAATCATAGGTTTAGGAAAATGAATGTTATACGATAACCATAAATATAAGTGTATGACTACCCGTCACATGATTGTATGACTACCCGTCATATGGTTGTAAAATTGTACAATATTACTTAAGCTCATGACCCCGAAGCTAGACTGTAGGTAATGCCCCAAATGGAGTGCTTTGCCAAACACTTGGAATGATCAAATGAAATGCATCCGCTTGACTGTTGGTAACCCCAACACGGATGGAGGCGTCACCCTCAATAGATCTATCCACTCACTCTCGCTTAAATACAATTAACGGTTCATGATGGTGGGGACTTAAAACATGGCAATGTAGTAACTTAAGTAATGTATATGGATTTGATACTTAGGCTCGTATGAAAAATGGTGCAATGTATTCTCCCCCGTGGGATTTGAAAACAATAAAAATGTAAACGGGGCTATGAAAACTCACCTCAAGGAATGGCACAATATGGAATGTATGAACTGAAGTAATGAGGTGCAACTCCTAGCCGCAACCTAAAATGAATGCATGTAATCTACTTTAGATTATGAAATGGGTTCATGTATGCACTTGCACTATAATCTATACCACTCGTTTTGTATTCAAAATATATATTGTTGGCGAAAATATAAATTACATCTTCGTATAAGGTCATGGTGATTATTACATGTTTATATGGTTTAATAATGTTATACGGTAGTTATATAGGGAAATATAATGAAATTTAGCTTTTAGACGTAAGATACAACACTTAGTCAATTTTTGAAATACGGTTAAAAATGGCTTCGGAAAACTAGTTGTAAATCAGTGAATATTGAGAGTTAGGAAATAAAATTGGTATTTCTGGAAAGCCTAGCACCAAGCCTCAAAATGTTCAGGAGTGAAGTTTTGCTCAAAGTGTCTAGATTTTATGCTAAATGGTCGAGAAGTATGGTATTTTAGGCTAAAGCTGCCATTTCTGGGCAGTTTTTATGAATATTTGGATGGCTGTAGATTACTCATCTTAAGTCCAAATGACGAACGGCTTTTTGATTTGAAAACTAGGCCAGGTGCTCTAACTTTTGTTCCTTGTGGTCCAAAACTCCAAAACTGAGTCAATTGACGGGAAAATGGCTCTCAACATGGGTGTTTCTAGGTATACTTAGAAAATTTCTGGGTAAGTGCTGGTGGTTTATTAGTGAAAATAATAACTTTCGAAAAATCATAACTAATTCGTTATAAGGCCGATTTTCAAGTTCTTTATATCCCCGGAAAGGTAAAAATATATACTAACATATTTTCAATAGTTTGGCAAGTTTTGGAAAGGTCTAAGGCTCGTTTTTGACCAAGTTAATTCGTACATCAGCAATGAATTTTCCGGAAAATGTTCAAGTCTAGTAGCAACTTGTTTTTGGCATAATTTCTTCGTTATAGGTCCGTTTTTAGCGGTTCAAAAGGCCATAGTTTCGTCTAGGAATGTATTTTCTAGTTCTTGGGTCCAAAATTAACCAAAACTCACTGAGTTTACTCAATATTGAAAATAAGGACAGTAGGTTTATATATGGTTCCAAAAATGATTTTTCCTAGTTTGTACATGTCCAAATCCACTACTAACAACATCAACTCATCCCTTAATCTACCATACACCTTCTTAGGGTGTCATGGGTTCCCTAACATCACCATTTCAATCATTTCACCAAAGTTTCATAAGGAATTCATTTTACACATAAAATGATGGAAATTTAAGTTTTGTGGTATAGACTTCAATATGCAAGTTCAAAAATGACAAAAGTACATAAACCTTGCAAGGAATTCATGGTAGAATTTATAGAAAAATTAGTGGTTCACTTACTTGAAAACCTTATATCTTTTTGGGTAGAAAAACCTAACAATCCATAGGTTTATATTACAAAACCTTGTAATTGATGTAATCTATGACTTGTAAAATAGTTGTTACTTGAAAAACTTGGTCTTCCTTTGGGTCTTGGATTTGGAACGAGCACAGCAAGAGGAGAGGGAAGGAAAACTTCTCAAATTTGATCTCAAATGAATTTATGTTTGCATGTATGTTTAAGATGAGGTGTAATGGAGGTTTATATATATGGATTTAGAGGGAAACAAGTGTCTCATGACACTTATAGGACCGGCCACCTAGCCTTGTGGTTAGTGTGGTGTAAATTTTTTACACTATTTATTTTACGGGGTACCGTTTAGTGCATCGTTTGGTATTTTTAGTGTTATCGGGTACCGGGTTAATTAAAAAGAAAATATAACGGGACAATACGGGATATAATAAAGTTGTAAAAATTATAAAAATATAATTTTCATAAACATTGGGTATTTTGATAGGTATTACTTTGTTAATACAAATATTTATATATATAAGTTCAAGTAAAGGTTTATTATTTGGTTAACCACCAAAAATAAATAATATATAGTTTTATAACCTTAGTGGAAAAATAACTAATATAAAAATATATTAGTGCTCTAGTGGAATTTGTTTGGTACATTAGGTTAAAAACTAATAACTTGTCTTATTATTTATATAAAAATAAATAAATAAGGGTAACTTGAAAATATATATCTACGAGTGGAATAGAATGCAAATGATGTCGTGATGAATGACAAGGTGACTCAACCTACCCGGTCTCGTCAAATGGATCCAGTAAGTTTATTAAAACGAGTATACATATAAATAATTCTCATTATTGAATTGATGTGTATAAAAAAGAGTTACATCTCTATAGAAAAAAGCCATAATGACAAGTAAATAACCATATTATACTTGATTAGACACACATAAATAAATACTTGATTAAAACTAAGTTACTTATATATATTGGAGTGAGTATTTTGATACCGATAGTAACAACAAACCAGCTAAATTTTGTTATCCGTAATCTCAAAAAATCATATTCACACACATTAACGAGTGATTATTAATGTGAAAACTTGTAATCTAATAGAATATATTCTCTCTCCTCTCTTTAACTTCTTCTTACATGATACGTGCTGATTGCTTTGACTATTCTACCTGATTGCTTGGAATACCGCTATTTCGTGCACTTATCATCAATCGCGTAGTCTGTTTTGATGAACACCTTCCACTAGATTTATATTTCAGTGTGTATGGTTATATTTAACCTGTATCTGATGGATGGTGTGTACCCGGTAGTAACATGACGCATTCACCAAGTTAAAAGATAGACCAAGACAGAATATTAGTCAGTTTTGGTCAACTAGAAGGCCATGGCAAGTTCGAGATGTCAGTATTGACCTGTGTTAGAGCCAACAAAGGATAATAAATGTTTCAATATCATAGCTGTACAGAATAAAGAGTCCCTGCATCGTCAGACAACAGCACTATATAAGGACCACAT
>LBNU01005503.1:3017-16878 GCA_014162995.1 Artemisia annua | reverse complement strand
TACTCATTTTTTAGCGGGGAGGTTTTTCTAAGTGATTAAAGCTTTGAGAGAAGAAGATGGAGTGTGTGTGTAGATGCAAGTAATAATGTGACTTATATAGGAGGGAAGAAGGGTGGTAGGTATGAATTAACCAACTAGTTCTTCATGTTTATGATGAGTTCAAGTACATAGATGTTTGAAGGGATGGTCAAGCAATCTAAACCATGTACCAATGTGTCATTAAGCATGTGATATTGTAAGGAATAAAAAGAAGAAGAGAGTTTTATTAGTGTGAAGTAGGTACTGATGATTTTTATCATAGTTTATCATGCATGCACTAAAATTATGCATGAAACTTCAAGCATATTATTACTAGAAGAATTTAATTTTAAGCATGCAACATGTATTTATCACATAAGGTGAACAAATAGAGTTAGATACAAGATTTTCAACACAAGTGTGAATTGTGTTTCGATGTTTTATCTAATCTTGGAAACTTTAACATAATCAAATTTATCGAGATGAATCAAGATAATTTGTGTGAAGTTTTCTTGTTCAAACACATAGTATAGACATGTAGGATCGGGGATATTATCAATCATTGTTTGAATGATGAGTTGATACATACCTTTCCTCTCAAATACAATTAATGTTTCCTTCCATGCCTTCACACAAGTCCTAGGCACAAAGACACATATGCTCTATGAACGTTTAAAGGACTTCTAGACACATTGTTAAGCTTCAAAAGATTGTTTTCTTAAGATGTATGTCCACCATGATCATCTAGACCAATCCCATAACAATTTGAATTTTGAATGTCATGCCAAAACCTAATTTTGTTTTGTTTGTGATCTAAGAGTTCTCTTATTTAAGTCACTAATGACTTGTTCAATGGCATGACCCCTCGCTTCTCTCACATCTTTAGGATTGTCGTCATCCGAAACATTTACTTGTAATGTAGGTGACCCTTCATGATTTTGAACTACATGTTCGTTAGCCATGTCATCTTCTACCTAAGAAGATAGTTTGGGCTCGGGCATGCTCTCATCAAAGGTGACATTGAGGGATTCCTCAATCCTCATTGTTTCCTTATTAAGCACTATGTATGCTTTACTTGTTTGAGAGTATCCTAAGAAAACACCTTCATACGACTTTGGGTCGAATTTGGTGAGGTATTCTTTGGTGTTAAGTATGAATACTTTGCAATCAAAAACTATAAAATACTATAGGGATGGTTTTCTATTCCTAAGTATTTCATAAGGTGTTTTATTGATCACTTTTCTTATATAAGCTCTATTAAAGATATAGCAAGCGGTATCTAGGGCATGACACCAAAATTTTTGTGGGAGGGATTGTTCATCAAGTATAGCTCGACTCATCTTTCTTAACTTACGATGTGTTCTTTCAACAATCTCATGAAATTGAGAAGTGAACGGGCCCGATAAGTTATAAGATATTCCATGTTGTGCACAAAAGGTTCCAAATTGCATCTTATCAAATTCATTACTATGATTAGTTTTAATTGAAACAATTGAACAATCAAGTAGGTTTTCTAGTTTCTTTCTTAAGATGTCAAATTTGTTTAACACTCCTTCTTTATTTTCTAAGAACAAGACCCATGTATAATTTGAATAGTCATCTATAATCATCAAAGTGTAGAAGTTTCCTCCGTAGCTTTGGATTGGAGATGGACCATACAAATCCAAGTGAACCAAATCTAAAACCCTATTAGTTGAGACTTCATTTTTATTTCTATTATTAGCTTGTCCTTGAATCCCTAGACATGTATCACAATAATCTCTTTTAAAGCTCAACTTTGGTAAATTCCGTACTAGCTCGTTGGAAGCTAGGTTTTGGACTAACCTCATATTGGCATGACCTAACCTCCTATGCCAAAGCGTTGAGTTGTTCCCCATGGACGAAAGACAAATGTGTTGCTTAGAATTATCTCCTAACTTGCATGTATATAATTTATTTCTCCTAATGCCTTTAGCTAACACAACACCATTTTTACTAATAGTACAATCTACTTTAGTAAATTTAACCTCACAATCATCATCACTTAATTGACTCACACTAATCAAGTTAAAGCTTAGACTCCTAACATGCTCAACATTGGATATTTCTATGGAGTCATGAAGGACATTACCTTTGCCTACAATTTTGCCGTTAAGTTTGCTTCCAAAAATGACTTGATTGCCGTTATACTCCATGTATGACGTGAACAATCTTCTATTCCCGGTCATGTGTTTAGTGTAACCACTATCCACTATCCACTCGTCCGGTTGTAGATCACTTTTGAGACAAACCTACAACAAAGATATGACTCATGCCTTTGGTACCCATTGTTTCTTGGGTCCATTTTGGTTAGCATTTAAAGTTTCCAAGTCAAATATCCTTGGGTCTTGAAGCAAGATACATAGTTTTTCAATACCAAAATTAGAGAAGACGGACCAAGGATTATTTTGAAAGCTATTTTGATTTTGGTAGTTTGGTGTATAGTAGTTGTATCTTTGAGGTCTAAAGAAAGTTTGGTTTGAATAGGATTGTCTCTCCTTTGGTAGTTATTATTAAGTTGGTATTGATATGACCTTTGATTATGATTATAAACGTTTCTTCTTTGATTATTATGAAATGAAGATTTTTGATTATATGAGGTAAAAGGTCTCATATTAGGTGTAGATAGGAGTGGTTTATTATTCACTCGAGGTTGTCCATAACCAAGACCATTGCAAAAACCCGAGTTAAAACTTTGTTTTGGGCTTTCTTTTCTTTCAATGGGTACTTGATTACCTTGAGTGTTTGCAAAAGGAGCTTGAGGAATAGTTGGTTTTTCATAAACTTTTGACGAATCTTCATATTTCCTCATAGGTCTGGCGCGTTTCTGGCGCGTTGACGCGTCAGGCAGAGCGTCAACCTCGGAATTCTTTGGATTTTTACTTTCCTTGGCTTTTACAAAAGCTATTGGTTTTGTTAGACTCACGGGAGTGGTTTTACCTAGTTTAGAAAATCCAAGACCTCCCTTATCTTGAGACTCCTTTTGACGACTTATTATTTTTTCTAAGTCATTAGTGCTCTTTTTATATTTAGAGAAACTTAAAGATTCCTTTTGAAGTATAGACACTTTATCATTCAAAGAGTTAAACTTAAGTGTGAGTTCTTCACATCTTTTACATGGTTCAATCATCTCTTTGCCATGCTTAAGTGTCTTTACTTCCTTTTTAGGTCCATTAATGGTTCATTAAGTTTGACTTGTTCTTGTTCAAGACGATGTTTTTCTTTAACAACATTTTCAAACATTTTTCTAAAATCGTCATTGAACTTATTTAGCTCCTCTTTCTCCTTTTGCAATTTGATAATGTCTAAGTTATTAAAAGAGGAAGAGTTTAGAGGTACTTCATGCTTTTCTTGAGCCATGAGACAAGTAGCCTCCTCTGGTGGTTGCTCATCATCTTCACTATCACTCCATGCTCCTCCAACGAATGCCTTGTTTTCTTTAGGCTTAGGACATTCATTGATGAAGTGACCTTTATCACCACAATTGTAGCATATTTGTGTGCGCCTTGAGCTTTCACCAACTTTTTTGTCATTACCACGACTTGCACCAAAGTTGTTTCTTCTACCAAAATTATTTCTTTGGCTGGCAAACCTATTGCTTCTTCCGAAGTTACCACCTTTTCTAAAGAACCTTCGAAAGTTCTTAGCCATGAGGTTGTATTCTTCGTCGTCCGCCTCATCTTCTTCACCACTACCTTCTTGGCCATAATTTTCATCACTAGGTTGGTTAATAGTGACTTTAGCTTTGAGAGCCAAAAACTTTACCTTCTCCTTCTTGTCTTTGGTGCTCGTCTTGTCATTTTCAAGGATCATTTCATAGACATTGAGATTCCTGATGAGATCGTCAAGAGGGAGTTCCGCCAAATTCTTGGCTTCTTCAATGGCCGTCACCTTTGGCGTCCACTTTATAGGGAGTGCTCGAAGAAGCTTTCTCACATGATTTTTATTATAAAAACTAGGATCTAGAGCGTGAGACTAGTGATAATAGCATTAAATCTTGTGTAACCATTATCAATAGTTTCTTCATCCGAGATCAAGAACTTCTCTTATTGTTGTATAAGAAGATCGATCTTGCAATCTTTTACTTGAGAGTTGCCTTGATGATGATGATAAGTGAGTGCCAAATCTCCGTGGCGGTTTTGCACACGTGAACCCTTTCGAATTCCCTTCGAGGTAGAGCGTTGTATATCAACATCTTGGCCTCTTGATTTTTGATAAGCTTTTTATTCTCATCTTCTATTAGTTCTGAGTATGGTGTCTCAACCATCAACTTGGTTTCCGAGTCGAGCATCTCAAGACAAAGTCACCATTTTGAATGACCTCCCATAGATCAAGATCCTTCGACCTAACATAGGTCTCAAACCAGGTTTTCCATAAACAAAATCCTTCGGTTTCTAGCAAAGGTGGTCTTTGCATAGAACACTTGGTATGTGCTATTTTACACATACTTTTGACCTTAGTTTAAGTGTTTAAAAGACCAAAAACTAACGTTAAACGCCAAAGATATCGTGTTTTTGTGTTTGTGACTGTGCAGGAAAGGATATTGCAAAAACGACATCAAAGGCAACCAAAAAGCCTAAAACGAGCATGAGATGTGGAAGAGAGTCTAAAAGTCAAGTCAAAGATGAAATTTGCTTAAGAAAAGCCCGTGACGACGAATTTATCTCTTAAAGGCTCAAGAAAATGAAAGAGACACTTAATCAAAGATCAAAGATAATTATCACGATAAGCTTCCCAAATTCGAGCAAGTGATCACTTTTACGTCTTTAAAGACCTTTGAAAAGCACGTCAACACGCTACCTCAAGTTACAAGGACTTAAGTTTAATTCTTAGAAAGTTTAGTAGTGTGTAATAGAAGTTTATGTGTAGTTTTCATGAACGATAAAAGTCTAGGGGGCAAAGTGTACACGATGTAAACAAGAAAGCCTCCTTGGCTCCTTTAAATAGAACCCCCTAGCTTCATTTTGGGTTGGTTAGTCTTAGCATTATTTTTGTCTTAGAGTAAGTTTTATTAATGCATCTTTATTTTTCATGTCTTGAATCTTCTTCCTAGTTTAATCTTTCTTTTCGTCTACAAATCTTTTTGAGCTTATTCTAGTTGTTGTCAATCTTTATCTACATCTATCTTGATAATCTACAAAGCTTTTACAAAGATTTCACCACCTTTGCATGGGTTATAGTCGAATGATTTCAAAATAATGGGTTAGGATTTGTTTTTGAGTCGCTAGCTTATATATAAGCTTTTTAGTGATTAAATCTAGTTCCTTATTAAGTTTTTACAAGTACTCCTTAGTTCCAATAATTTGTTTTACGAAAAAATAATTCCAGCTTATTTTTTTTTTTAATATTTTTGCGAGTTAGGAACTTAGGGTTTTGCAAGAATCACTTTTATCTTTGTGTTTTGCGAGTATCAAGGTTTCCTTCATTTTCTGCGAGTATGGTTTTATGATGTTTTGCGAGTATGATCATGTTTTTCTGCGAGTATGGTTCTAAAAATCATAGAGAGTATCATATTTTTTTCAAAGTTGCGAGTATGGTCATGTTTACATAGCGAGTTTGCTATTCTTGTTTGCAAGTATCACTTGGCAAACTTTCTTCATAGCGAGTATCATTTGAGTCCCATATAGCGAGTATCACATAAGGGTTCTTGCGAGTATGGACTTTGCATTGCGAGTATGAGAATTTCTTTATATATCTCTGTGAATATGGTTTTGTGTGTAGCGAGTATGAGACATTTTACACGTTTCATTTTCTTTCTCTTGCGAGTATGAGGTTTTCTTTTTGCAAGTATCATCTTTAGTTTTTTAGTCTAGCAAGTTTGAGTTTTATTTTGTGTCAATTTTATTTCATTTCACTTATAAGCAGAGCTAGGCTTTTATATACTTCATCGTTTATTCGAGTGAAGTTTTGTTTCGATTATTTCTAAACGGAACTCCGTCAAATTTCTTAAAATCATTTTAACTTAGTTAACTTTCTTTTCACATTAGTTTAAGCTTTATTACGTTTTATCTTTTATCAATTCTTTAGTTTAATTTTTCTTTTAGTTAATTAAAATTAAAAACTCCAAAAACATTTTACTTTTTACTTTCTTTTATAATTTGTAGATTTAATTTCATTTGTCTTTTACATATTACTTAGACTTATGTTTTCTTTCCTTGCTCAACTTATTTCGTTTAATTTCGTTCTTTATTTCATTTAAGTTTTAAACAAATTTTCGTAGTATAACTAAAACCAAACCTCATCTTTCAAACTTATTAATCTCACATAACTCACGACTCGAGTGACAAGATCAGTTCAACCCTCGTTGGGACAACGATCCGTGGTTTACAAGCTTGCTTGCTAGATTACGACGATCAATTTTTGGCGCCGCTGCCAGGGAGCGGTTGATAAGATTAAGTCGTTTGATCGTTCGAGACTTGTGATTTGAAGAACCTTCTTTCAGAAGTTAACATTTTCTCAAAAACATAAAAACAACAAAAAAAAAATTTATAAAACCTATAAAAACCAAAAATATTTTCTCTTTTCTTTTATAAATCATAAAAACCAAAAAGATTTTACTTTCTACTTTCTTTTTCACTTTGTTTTGTTTTGATTTGTATGATCACTCGTTCCAAGTCTAACTTGAACGAGTCTTCTTCTTCTTCAGTGCCTACTAACCGCAATCGTCGTAGACGAAAACAAAGGACCGTACCCGAGTTACATGAACCTCAAAAACCCATCACCGAGATGGCTGATCAACAAAACGAGGACCCTCCGGTGGGACCTCAAACTCCTGCAGATCTTCAAACGATGGAAGAGTTGTGTACACTGACCATGTATGGACGAGGTAGCCCGATTGCACCGTTGGGAATTGACACAGCAGATTTTGGACTCAAACACCATATGATCCAACAAGTCCAAAACTTCTGCCAATTTCACGGTTTACCCGACGAGGACGCAAACAAACATCTTGATAAATTCATAACCGTCACTAGAAGTATGAAACAAAACGGTGTTACCGATGATTCTCTTCGCCTCTACCTTTTCCCATATTCATTAACTCTCCATGCTACCAATTGGTTTGACCGACTCCCAAAGAATTCAATTCACACTTTCGATGAAATGGTTTCAAGATTCTTAGCCAAATACTTTCCACCGTCGATGGTGACAAAGCTAAGGAATGACATATGCAATTTCCGTCAACGTCCCGATGAAACCTTGTTCGAAGCTTGGGAACGATATAAGCTTGCTATTGATCGATGTCCGAATCACAACATGTTACTTGTCACAATCATTGATACGTTTTATAATGGGCTGACTTTACGACATCGTGACACGATTAATGCAGCTGCTGGAGGAACGTTCATGAAAAGACGGCCGGAAGAATGTTGGGATCTCATAGAAAATATGACTGCTCACCACAACTATTGGGATTCAACTGCTGAAAGAGAGTCGATAAGATCCACCACGTCTTCTAATCCTGAAATCGCCGCTCTTAACAAAAAATTTGATACGGTTGTCAATCTTTTGCAAACTAATCCAAATTTTAACAACAATCGTCAAATCAATGCTATTAATCAGAGTTGTGAAACGTGTGGAGGTCCACACTCATATTACGATTGTCCAGCAACTGGTACCTACACTCAAGAGAATGTGTACGCTGCAAACGCGGGTGGTAACGGATACCAACCCCAAGGAGACCGAAATCTTCTCAGCTACCGTTCGACCAACTTCATTGGACCACCACCCGGTTTTAATAACAACCCTCAAAACCAGAATGTGCCCAACCGTGGTAATCAAATGAACCAGAATCAAAACCGTTACCCTCAAAACAACCAAGGTTACCAAAACCAAGGTTACAACCAAAACCGTACAACAACCTACAACCAACCCCCTAATGATCATATCCCTCCACCTCAACAACCTTGTCATCAACCACCACAACAAGTTCAACCCCCTCCAGAGCTTTTGAACTATATCAAAACAAACGATGTGAACTTGCGAGCTATGCAAAACCAAATTAACAACATGAGGGGGGAACTTAAGAAAGAACTTGAAACGACCTTGTCTCAACAAACTAATGAGCTTAAGCAAATGATGAGCGCTTTCATGCAAAGAATCAACCGTCAACGTCGAGTTCTCTTCCAAGTAATACGATTCATAACCCACGTGGAGACTTGAAAGAAATTACGACTAGAAGTGGTGTGTCATACGATGGACCCACGGTTCCGATCACCTCGTCTTCTTTACCTCCTAAGGTGGTCGACCGTGAGACCGAGGCGACAAAGGATAAGGAACGTCCTACTAATAAAGGAAGGACCGAAAACATCCAACCTCCGGTTCTCCAAAGTGAACCAAAGTTTAAAAGATCATTGCCTTATCCGGTTAACCCAAAGTTTCGTGAAAAGAATTACCAACAAATGCAAAAATTTCTTCAAATTTTTCAAGATCTTCATTTCAACTTGAGCTTTGCGGATGCTTTGCTTTATATGCCTAAATTTGCTACAACTTTCAAAAGCTTAATGAGTAACAAAGAAAAATTGTTGGAGAATGCTAACGCGCCATTAAATGAGAATTGCTCGGCGGTTGTCTTAAAGAAGCTTCCTGAAAAACTTGAAGACCCCGGCAAATTTCTAATTCCTTGTGATTTCTCGGGAATGATTGAATGCTTAGCCTTGGCCGATCTTGGCGCGAGCATCAATCTTATGCCTTTGTCCGTTTGGAAAGACTATCTCTTCCTAAACTAACTCCTACTCGAATGACTCTCGAGCTCGCGAACCTTTCAATCGCTCATGCAAAAGGTATCGCTGAAGATGTCATCGTGAAGGTTGGAAAGTTCTATTTCCCGGTTGATTTTGTTGTTTGTGATTTTGATGCCGATCCTCGAGTTCCTCTCATTCTTGGGAGAGGATTCTTGAAGACGAGCCATGCTTTAGTTGATGTCTTTGCGGAAGAAGTCACTCTTCGAGTTGAGGATGAGGCCATTACGTTTAATATCAAACAAACTTCTGCAAACGCCGCCAATCCATTTTCGGTTAAACGTATTGATGTCAAAGATGTTAGTAATGATGTTTCTTCCGAGTCTTCCAATCCTTCCCTTCCGAGTGAGGGAAGTGATTTCTCTATGGAAGAGCTCGAGGTTTTCTCTCGTAATGATTCCGTTTTACCAGAAATTGATGAAACCGTCTTTGATATGGAGGGAGATATTCGCTTAATTGAAAAATTGTTAAATGAACCAACGCCGTCTCTCCCTCCGGAAGAATTTCACTTGGAAGCTAAGCCGTTTGAATCCGATTCTAAGTCCAAAGTTCAAAGTAGTGGCAGTAGCACTTCTAGAGTCGATGCTCTTCTTGAGGAGTTCGCCGATGAGCTCGCTCTCCTTGATCCCATTCCACGAGAGGATGAGGACGTTGTCTTTGATTTTGAATCCGATTTACAAAGATTGGAGTTTTTACTAAATAATGATGATAATGATCTTGATGATGATCTTGTTGATGTTCATGCTAATCACACAAAAGTTGATAAACTTTCAAATCAAACTTCATCACCTGGTTCGCACTTTGAATTTACTAATGACCAAAGTGATGATGAACTTTTTGATTTTAAGGCAGATCAAACTGAATGGAGAGATATTTTATATGGAAAATCTTTTAAAAAAGAATCTGAAAAGGAATTTAAGAAGGAAACCGTAATTGGAAAATCTGCTTTTGAGCTTACCGATTACCAAAGTGATGATGATCTGTTCGATTTTTCTGCTGATCAAACCGAATGGCGAGAAATTTTATATGGAAAGCCTTTTGAGGAAAAATCTTTTGATGAAAAGTTCGATGATGAAAAAGAATTTGAAAAAGAGTTTAAAATGGAAACGGTTAATGAGGAATCTACTTTTGAGCTAACTGATTTATCTTCTTTTGAGGATGATTTGTTTTCTTCCGATGAGTCCACCATCGAGTACCTTTCTGATTTTTCTTGTGAAGACAAAGTTTTTAATCCAGGTATACTCGATGGTGGTAAAATTCATCCTTTGATGAATTCAACTCTAAACAAAAATTTTGAGCAACTTTTAATGCTGAAGGAAAATGATTACTTTTCGCTCACTTCGGAGCAAAAATCTTTATCCTTCATGAAAACAAAATCTTTGCTATCGTTTGACACGGGGAATGAAGACGCTATTCTTGATACAGGAGGAGGAAAATTCTATCACAAAAATATACTTAACTTGATCCCCACTCACCCTCCCGTGACTCCCGTGACTTTTGTGACTTCTCTTGTTTTCCACTCCATCGCGAGTGAAGATGTTGTTTTTGACCCAGGCATTCCACCTTTCATGCCAGGTGTTCGTCTCATTTGCTCCCCCAAGGACAATTAAATTCGGGGCGAGTCTAAGCTACACGACTCGTTACTAAACAAGCGCTTCGTGGGAGGCACCCCATGCTTATCCATCTATGCTTTTTAGTTTCTAATAAGTAACGCGAGGAGGGCGACCTCTTCCAATCTTGTGTTTGCTTGGTTTTTTGTGTTTGTGCAGGATTTTCCCAATTCATGATGACTCTCGTGCTCGTGGATCGTCTCATCTCCACTCAAGTCCCATGTCTTGCTGCTTGCTTGGAAATCCTATATCCAAAATCTTATCGACTAATGGTATCTTTGGCATACTTAATAAACGGCCTTAGATTTATTGTTAGGATTACCCTTACCTTGAAAACATTGAGGACAATGTTTATCTTTAGTCTGGGGGGGTGAATCTTCGATTTGATTGACCTAGCACTTTCACCATTGCCGTTTACTTTCACAACCCCGTTTTTCCAAAAAAATCCACAAAAATTGAAAAATTTTGAAAAATTCCAAAGAAAAAATGAAAAAATTAAAAATTATGCAAAAATAGAATAAAAGTTTTGACACCGTGTTTTGAGTTTCCTACTAGGTAAGAGTGAGAATAAAAATTTTGACTTGATCCGGGCGTGTTGAGCCCTAGCTTGTTCCCTTAACCAATGATGATCACAAAAGCTTTTGCTAGTTTTGTACACAAGGAGCTACTCTTTTGTCGGCTCCCGTACTTGACTTTATATATGCGTGGCTTGATTATGGCTAAGCATTCGCGGATCTCATTATTTGAGATTTTAAATTTGCGAAGAACGTGAAATGATTGAGTTTCTTTAGAAGTTAAATGCTAAGCATAGAGTAGTTGGATCTCCTTAAAGCTCATCGAAGGTACTCATGTCTTTTTGTTCCCACAAAATTGTTTCACCCCATATCTGTGCAAAATAATTAAAGATATTAGGTTTAGCCGATGAGTAGTTCTTTATCTTCTTAAGAAAATCTTTGCTTGAAAAATTGGGTACACATCAAGGATACACGCTAGTTGAGTTGTATTGTATTTCGTTGTATAAGCGTAGTACGCATGTGGTTTCGGAGCTACCCTAAAGCCCGTTGTTATGTATAAGCTAAGGTGCTTTAAGACTTCGGATTGAGATCGGGCCTTGGATCCTAGATTCCAGCCCTAGCAGTTGGCGGTAGGTCTTGGATTGAAACCGTGAAGGTTCGGAGTTGAGAAGTTACTAAGGCAAGAAAAAGAAAGAAAAAAGTGAAAAAAAAAAAAGTATCAAGAAAAGAAAAAGAAAAAGAAAAGAAAAATGAGAAAAAGAAAAAGAAAAGAAAGAATAAGGATGTATGTTGAAGATTTATGGATTATGAGTTTAAGTGGTAAGACTAAAGTTCGTAGCACGTGAGGTGCATGCGAATGATCCTAGATCGGGCGCATGAGGTGCACGTGAAGGTACTCTCCAACTTATGCCTATTTTGATGTATTCCAAAGTATTTGTATGTATCCAATATCCTTGATGTGGACCACATTTCTCTTGCACACCTTCTTAAGAAAAGATCGATAACTACTTAGCGTTTGAATTTGGTATCTTTATCGGACTAAAAACTATGAAACGAGATGCTTATGAAGAAATTCATTTCTCTCACAAAAATAAAATAATGAGATACAAAAGTAGGAAAATGGGAGCAAGCGGTACACGAATAACTTCCATGGGTAGCTTTAGCATCTAATTTGTAATTAAACCATGATCCGTTTTTACGCTTAGTTTGGGGGCTTGTGAAAAATCAAGGACGATGAATTTTATCCAATCGGTCACCTTTCTATGAATTGTGTTCTCGCTCTATGACCCTTAATCGTTATTGAAAGATAATGAAAGTCAATCACACCGTCATAAGCTAAAGTAGTGTAATATATAATGTACATAGTCAAAAATGGAAAACCGGGGCGTTTTAGGGAATAAATGCTTTCTTACCTCCTTTGAACGTTTTGCTACTTTTCAAAGTTAGTAAAGAGAGGTTTGAAATTATTTATCTTTAAAGCGTGACGTGATTACATTGCGTGAGGACACGCAATACCTTAGTCTGGGGGATTTTGGTATGTGCTATTTTACACGTACTTTTGACCTTAGTTTAAGTGTTTAAAAGACCAAAAACTAACGTTAAACGCCAAAGATATCGTGTTTTTGTGTTTGTGACTGTGCAGGAAAGGATATTGCAAAAACGACAGCAAAAGCAACCAAAAATCCTAAAACGAGCACGAGATGTGGAAGAGAGTCTAAAAGTCAAGTCAAAGATGAAATTTGCTTAAGAAAAGCCCGTGACGACGAATTTATCTCTTAAAGGCTCAAGAAAATGAAAGAGACACTTAATCAAAGATCAAAGATAATTATCATGATAAGCTTCCCAAATTCGAGCAAGTGATCACTTTTACGTCTTTAAAGACCTTTGAAAAGCACGTCAACACGCTACCTCAAGTTACAAGGACTTAAGTTTAATTCTTAGAAAGTTTAGTAGTGTGTAATAGAAGTTTATGTGTAGTTTTCATGAACGATAAAAGTCTAGGGGGCAAAGTGTACATGATGTAAACAAGAAAGCCTCCTTGGCTCCTTTAAATAGAACCTCCTAGCTTCATTTTGGGTTGGTTAGTCTTACCAAAATCCCCAGACAAAGGTATTGCGTGTCCTCACGCAATGTAATCACGTCACGCTTTAAAAATAAATAATTTCACTCCCCTCTTTACTAACTTTGAAAAGTAGCAAAATGTTCAAAAGAGATACGAAATCATTTATTCCCTAAAACGCCCCGTTTTTCCATTTTTGACTATGTACATCATATATCACACTACTTTAGCTTATGACGGTGTGATTGACTTTCATTATCTTTTGATAACGATTAAGGGTCATAGAGCAAGAACACGATTCATAGAAAAGTGACCTATTGGATAAAATTCATCGTCCCTGATTTTTCACAAGCCCCCAAACTAAGCGTAAAAACGGATCATTGTTTAATTACAAGTTAGATGCTAACGCTACCGATGGAAGTTACTCGTGTACCTCATGCTCACATTTTCCTATTTTGTATCTCATTATTTTATTTTTGTGAGAGAAATGAATTTCTTCATAAGCATCTCGTTTCATTGTTTTTAGTCCGATAAAGATACCAAATTCATACGCTAAGTAGTTATCGATCTTCCCTTAAGAAGGTCTGCAAGAGAAGTTTGGTCCACATCAAGGATGTTGGGGTATAAAAGATCAATGTACTACTGGATATCAAAGTGCTGCTCTTCAGAGTACTGCTGAAGTATTAAAGTCAAAGTACTGCTATTGATCAAAGTACTGCTCGTTGATAAGTCAAAGTACTGCTTGAAGATAAAGACTGAATATATTATTAGAATTAGAATATTATGTAATCTAGAATATTCTATAAGTTAGGGATTGTATACTTGTCGTTCAAGTTATGTAAACCGACTAGGGTTTTCCTTGTGCCTATAAAAGGACCCCTAGGTTGGCATTAGAGATTAGAG
>LBNU01005502.1:5603-28097 GCA_014162995.1 Artemisia annua | reverse complement strand
TTGTTTGGGTTCCTTTCCTCGTATCAATTGATTGATATTGCTTGAGACCTGCGCACTAAGAAAGCAACAGACACCGTTAGGCTTATCGAGGGATTGTCTCCCCCGATTATCCTCCGGCGTAAGAGTAAGTAATCGTGTTTTAGGGTTGTGAAGAGTTAGGGTTTTCTAAGTCGTACCTTTGTGAGAGCTAGCGTGCACTCTATATATAGACACGAAATCCTTGTTGGTTTCGTGTTCCTCAAACCTTGGTGTATCCCGCGTATCGCGGGTATTTGATATACATCCTATAATTAGGAGATATCGTTTGTTCACATTCCTAAATATTTATTGGGCTTGGGCCTCGTGGACCAAAGCCGCCTAATTTGTAGTCCAATTAGTATGAAATTGGCCCATGCGTAGTGGGCTTGCATGTTGGTATTGTTTACTAATCGGGTTCGTGACCTGGTGTAGACTATACGTCATCAATGGGCTACTTATTAGTCTTAATGGGTTAAACATAAAAACAAATGTTAATGTGCCATTTTTTTTACTTAAGTTGTATTTCTTTCGAGGATCTATAAATATAGTTTTTAAAACATCTGTACAAGCTTTATAATTTACTACTGTTCTGGAGTTAGTTTCTTTTGATTTCAGGTTGTATTAATCTAAAGAATCTGTAAAATCCTAACCTTAATTTCCTTTAAAACTAGACTTTTTTTGTCTGATGCTAGTAGTTCGTTTTCTTCCATTGTTAAAGAAAGTTCTTATAAAATAATACAACATTTTACGCGTGGCCTTAACTTCAAAAATAAAATCAAACAAGATTTTTTTGGACGGGTAGATTTGGGGCAGATCGTAGATTGAAAGTGAGCTATATGCATGGGGTCAAAATTCGTAGGTCAATTCGATATTGAACTTACTTGAAAGTATTTTGTCTTGTACTGATAATTTAAACATCATTATCAAATTATATAGCATGCTGAGCTTTTTTTTGTTTAAACAAACAGAATAATGAACATGTTTTTAAAACTACAATATAGTAACATGTTAACCGAGTAGGGTCAAATAAAACGCGACTCGATCCTTTTAACTCTAATCTACTTTTTAAAAAATATGTATAATTAATTATTTTTTATTTTATTATTTTTTTTATCTAATTCTAATATTTTTAAATCTCGTAATAAGAAATATAACACGGTAATTAGCGTTACCTCATTTAACTAAAATTAACCAAGTGTGAGAAGCTCTTTAACCAAATGGCCGTGGGTTCAAGTCAGCTTAAGACATGTAAAATAGATTTGTGATGAAAGTATTGTGAGATAGATTGTAGTACTAAAAAAAATAAGTTGGATTAAAAACTAAAAACAAACACAATGTGTGAATGTGGTGTTTTTTTGATGGGTTGACTTGGGGCAAACTGTTCACTGTTGAACGAGCAAGAATTATGTGAGCTCGAGTAACAGAATTCAGTCCATATAACTTGAATCTGCTCACAAGTTTCATTATTACTTTCATTTTCTAATGCTAATAATTTAATTTTGTTTACTTCGTATTAAAAATAATGTACCACGTTAAACTTCGCCTAATTTAAAAATGTTACTAATAACGAATATTCCTAGACTACAGATTAAATTCAACCAAACGTGTTGTTTTTAGATTGGTTAATTTAGAGCTAGACGTTGATTAAATGATAGCGGTGTGCGGTAAAAGAACGAAACTCAGCCCATGTAGCTTTGAATTTATCTACAAAGTCTTTGTTGGTGGCAATACATGTCTTGTATTTGTAATATAAGACAAAAAAATCAAAAATGTTGTTCATATAGAACCATAAAGCTAATAACTAAAATCTTTATAATAAGAAGATTATAATCAAACTCAGGGACGGAACGGTGATTTTCCGCGAGTGTCTGGGACTCCTATTGATTTTTTCGATGTAATGTTAATTTTTTAAAAGAAACATCAATTTTTCCTAAATGCAACTCAAAACTTTGTGCACCCAGTCATATTTGGTCCTGGTTCCGTCCCTGATCAAACATACACGTGTTATTAACGGGTTTCTTTGGGGCAAAATGATGATTGAAACTAGGTGTTCACGAATCGGGTAATACTCGCAGGAACTCGAAAACTGAAATCAAACCAAACTTAATAAAATCAAACCGAATTTATAACGGAACTGTATTAGCTAAAATCGAACCGAACCGAACCGAATTAAATATTTAATTTTCGGTTTGAATGTAGTACATTTTAAGTTTGAAAATTTTTTTTATGCTAAAATCTATATAATTCTATAAAAAAGATATATAAAGTTTGTAATTTGAGTCAACCCAAAAATCAAACCAAATTAAATTCATCTTTTGGATTGATTTAATCTACTTTAGATTCGGTTCAGTTTAATTTTCGATTTTACTAAAAAGGAAAAAAAGCGAATTAATAGAATCGAATAACATATAACCGAATCGATGAACCCCTAACTAAAACATAAAAGTTGAATAATGGATTAGGGGGTGTTTCTTTTTCCCTTAGCTAAGGGAATGGGTCCACACAAAGTATATAATAATGTTTTTTTTATGTGGAGCCCACCATTTTTCCACTAGTATCTCTTTCCCCATGTGAGTGGTATAGTGGAGACTCTCCCCATTAAGACCATTTAACAGCCGTGGGTCCCACATAGGCCCCACGCATCCCTTAGCTAACAAAAAAAAAAACACCCCCTAAGTCACTCACTCTATTTAACCTGAAAGTTTGGCCCAATATATCTTTTGTCCAACCCAAGTATTATTATGGACTAATTTCGGAAGAAAGCTCAGCCAATCCACTATATCACAATGATCATTTGGTCCAAAACCGAACACACACACCCAAAAAAAAATGATTAAAACTAGCTACAAATTTATTTTGCTTTCATATTAAGGGTTTGACTAGAATTCTTATCTAGTTTCCATGTTAAACTCTGGCTCGTGTATTATCAACAGCTATTTGAGCCGATGTCAAATCTTCGTAAATGTCATGGTCCGTAAATTTTATCAACCTTGAGAGCTGCTCGGCTTCACCTTTGTACCATTTGTATCCCCATATACAATTGTTATGCTATCTTGTCCTAAACATCGACGCATCAACACAATGCATAAATCTTTTGAATCGACATGATCGCCTTTTGATCTTGAAAAGTATGAGTTCTACATCTTATAAGCATAAATCTAAACATAAGTTATAATCATGGTTTCAGTTCTACAAAACAGCAATACAAAAACATTATTCAGTAATAACATACACAAAGTCGCAAAACTACAACCTAAAACCCCCAAAGTCTAAACTACAATTGCTCTAAAATCGAAATACTACTAAACCAGCATAAATCTATTTTTGGATCCGCCACCAGGACGGAACCAGGGGTTCCCGTGAGGTCTCGGGACATTCATGGATTTTTGTGTCGTAATGTTAATTTTGTTACAAAACTCGGTCCGAGAAAATTATGTATACAGTCTTGTTTGATTTTCTCTAAATACATCCGGTGTGACTTTGTTTTCTGGTTCCGTACCTATCCACCACTGACTACTTTACAGACTCAAACCGCACCCTATTCCCACCACCTTTCGGCACGATAACAACAAGTTCTCGTCCGACAACAGCCGCGGTCGCCAACTCAGGCCTCGTACTCACAGGAAGCCGAAACCTCCACACGTCAACTTCCAGTTTATCCAACAACAATTCCACCTCGGCACCACCTCTAACCACGACTTTTATCACACCCGGGTGAATTTTCACAGCATGCGCCATAACACGTCCATCAAACGCCTTATCGCCAATATTCGCAACAAATTTTAAGCATTCGGGTCGTTCTTCGATGAGAACATCCGCGTGTGAGGGCAAAGGTAGCTCGAGAACTTGGCTAAATACGTGTGGGAGTCTTAGAAGCTTTTTTTGTTGGTTTGTAGGCATTGGGAATGAGTTTGTGAATGTTATGACATTGAGATGTGGCGTGTGGTTAATATGTAAAGATGATTTTGATGGTGAAATGAAGAATAATAGTAGGAGAATTGACACCATTAAAACGTTCGGTTGTTTGTTAAAGGAAAATGGAATCATTGGATCATATCAATCCAATGTGGTTTCTTCAAGATTCTGTCAAACTCTACCCCTATTATATGTTCTTGTTGCATAATTAGAAATTTAGAATTGAATTAAATACTGTAACACGTTGTTTTTGTGATGGATAAGCCTTAACTCGTAAGTTTATTATTACCGACATCAACTAAATTATACATACGTGTTTGATACGGGTGAAATTCACAAACCTTAACTCGTAAGTTTATGTTTTATGAAGAAAAAATAAATAAATAAATAAATAAAATAAAAGCTTTTACAGAATTACAGCAAAATGTTCCTAACTCTTCCCAAATTATTTTATGAAAGCCTCGCAGCAAAATGTTCCTAGCTCTTCCCATAATAATAATAATAATAATAATAATAATAATAATAATAAAATAAAAAATAAATTATGGCCTCATCAAGCTTCATAAAATATTTTATATGTGATGAGAATAAAATATTTTATGGCCTCATCAAGCTTCATAAAATATTTTTATGATATTTTAATTTAATTGTCAACTGCCCAAAAATAGATACGAAATTTGATCGCATTTATTGTAGTATGGGTTAAATTGTCATTCTGCAAAAAGTAAGAGAGATAAACAAAAATATAAAATCATGAATGAAAAACATAGACTTGTTCCAAGAGCCATCTAAAGAAACATAAAGTATTGTAATGATAAACAACTTTGAGAGGGTTTTGGTTTTTAAAGCTAGAAAAAAATTACATAAGAAATAATTATTTTTTCTCGAACATTAAACCTAATTGTGAATCTCTCTATCCATTAGTACATTTAACACGAAGGTGACATTATGATGTGAAGGAGCATCCCATATAGGAAACTATTTGGGCATGAAAGCTTCCCGCATCTTTCCCTTTCGAGTAAATTCTTCTTACACGTTTCTGAAGCTTCTTCCATGTTTTCGTGTTTGTTGTGTTCCACTAAACATCTCTCGTGAGTCGTGACAACTCTCAACCCTTGTTTAATGACTTGCCACGCACAACTCGATACTCCGCGAACCACCCCTCTCATAGCCTTAATAAAAAGATATCGGTATCAACAAATGAGAGACATATAATATACACATGTTACTCTAGTTTATTTTCATAAGCAACATTGTGTTCCAAATGTATAATATATTGAAATATTAGACCATAAGTATTAAGGGTGTACCCTCCCTCACTAGCTCGTGGTTCTCCTCGTGTGTTGGCTTGCGCCGTTGACCAAAGTAAACATAACACTAGTTTGTGTGCTAAATAAATAGTAAGCGGAGATTTATAGACTTAAGTGATGAGTGAAAGAGAAAAATGATAGATTTTTAGCGAAAGTTACTCTTACTGTAATAAAGATAAACCATTTATTATCATAAGTAGACTCTTTCTTGGGGCTTCTTCTTAGTCCTTTGGTAGTCGCCTAGAGCTATTAACTAGACCGAAAGGGGAATAACGGCCAGTCTTCCTAGCGACGTACAATTCTTTTGGTATATGAAATCTCGATGTCGTTGTAAATTCAATATCGAACAGAAAGGTAGCAATTATGTTGGCACAGTCTTTTGGTATATGCAATTAAGAAGCCAAAGTCAGATAAAAGAGCTTGCCTTCCACACCTTCATATACAAATGGTTTTGCTAACCAATGCCTACTGGGCAGATGTTAGTGTCTAATAAATGAACACAAACGTTCCTTATTAACATAAAAATACATTAAATTGTGGTTTATTTGAGTGAAAATTAAGTTGAAATATAGTAATTTATAGTTTATTTAATGTGCATTTAATGCATATTTAATGTAATTTTGTGTTAATTAAGAAATATTGTATTTATTTATTAGACACTAAACTCTGCCCAGTGGGCATTGGTTAGCAAAACTCGTATACAAAATACGAATTGAGAAGTGACTTTTACAAAGTACTTCTAGTACCATAAGTCAATCAAATTTATCCTATCCATTTAGACCAATTAAAACATCATAAATTTTTTAAACAAAAAATAATCCATTACTATCCATTTTGTCAACGTTGTCGCTTTTCCACCACCACAACAACAACCACCGTAAACCGTCGATCAAATTCCCAGATTCTACATTCAGGTAAAAACAATTCTTCAGATTTTATATACATAATTTAACATTAACATTACATTTCATTTATATTTAATTTTATATAATCTGCAGATTTTAAAATTCAAATGCTCTGTTGCTGTAAAAATGCCTCCATTTGCCGTAACTCCGAAAAGCTCTGCTTATTTCTCTGCTTTAACGCAAGAGATCGATAAAAAGCTTCACAAGGTTTTTTTTTTTTTTTTTTTTTTTTTTTTTTTTTTTTTTTTTTTTTTTTTTTTTTTTTTTTTTTTTTTTTTTTTTTTTTTTTTTTTTTTTTTTTTGATCATTTTTATAATTTTGTTTTTGATTTGCTGTTTATTGTATGTGTTAATGATCAGGCAATAGGTTCACCTAATCAGAGACGCGATTTGTTGCAAGCGTTGTTTGCTGATGTGGCGTTGGAAGTCGATGATCGAGCTCGAGGTACGAGTCGAATTTGCTTTATTTTGGAATGTGGTTTTGAGGGTAGAGATGTTGCGTTTGTTGTTGATGTTGGAAAATGTCATGTAGATATATGTGGTTGTGTATTTGGAAACTCGTTGTGTTCATTGATTGATATATGAAAATGTTACCGTTTGCTGATGTGGCTAGAAGCGTAGTAATTGGTAATGTTTTAGGGTATGACATCATTGATGTTGGTTTCTTATGATACCGTTAGGTATAAATATGGTTATGCTTAGAAAAGTATTGATTTTGTTAGACTACCACTGAATAGCCAGTATGTTACTTCTACGCAATGTGATAGGTATGGGACAGAAAGGACTTAAGGAGAGGATTTAAGTGACGCGTGGTAATTTGGTTTTGTTTTTTTAAGCTAGGTTGTGTGGTGTCAAGTATATACTGTAGTTATTAAATTCTTGGTTTAGGAATGATCGAATGACGTGGTGCCTTTTGTGATATGTATTGTAACCATTGGGCTTACGCTGAATGTGAGGGTTGTGTATATTGAATAGCCAAGATATGCATAGGTTCTTCTTGTTGACATTTTGAGGCATGGAGCATATCCTTACTGAGTAAATGCCATATATAAGTTGATGTGAATGTGGCTTTACAAGCATTTCTATGATTACTAATCCATTCCAGCCATGATGGTTTAAACTCCTATTCCTATGTGAGATCAAATTGTAATTACAACATTTCTATGATTACTAATCCATTCCAGCCATGATGGTTTAAACTCCTATTCCTATGTGAGATCAAATTGTAATTACAACATTTACCCAAGAAGTAAATATTGCTTGTTAGCTTAAGCCTATACAACATCGTTTGCTAACATAAAATGCTCAGTTAAAATTGTAAATATTATTGTTGGAGGAGGGGGTTTGTATATACCACCTATCCCCTTAACATGGTAGGTAATGGTTGTTCTACAATGGTTGTTCTACAATCTACATGATGGAATTTGATTCGACAAACATCAGAACTTTAGCTCAAAGCTGTTTAGCACAGAGCTTGTTAATCTAACGTGAGATGGAAATTTTGTATTGCAGCCTTGGATTACCAGCTTAAATTTCATTACTATATATCTATATTCATGTCACATCATGTCATTTAGACTTATAATCTCGATACAATGTCTTTTTTCCAAAAAGCTGTTGATTCAGAAAAACTCGCATTTTCCTAATTATTTTCCACATTAGTATTAAAGGAAGTTATAAAAGGTGATGGTGGAAAAGCTTGTTGGACATGGTAAAAAAACTATAATGACAGTTTGTGAAGTTACATCATTATCAGATATGGTTGGTATCACAGTAAATCTAAGTAGATTTTCAGCAACGTCCGGGAAAAATACATCTATTTGCCTTAATTGATCTTACTGTTAATTATAGTCCATTTATAGTGATTGGTGTTTGTTATGACTTGTGACATTCAGCATATATATGGTATATAATATATT
The DNA here is from genome assembly GCA_014162995.1 of Artemisia annua. Classification (NCBI taxonomy): domain Eukaryota; kingdom Viridiplantae; phylum Streptophyta; class Magnoliopsida; order Asterales; family Asteraceae; genus Artemisia; species Artemisia annua. The sequence continues at coordinate 20,031 of LBNU01005502.1, read as the reverse complement.
TATCGAATTTTATCGAACACATCATATATTACATGGTCCTGTAACATTTGATATCGTCATCTATGTACTTTGCACCATTTAGTCGCCCATTAAGATTTTTTGTTCTGTAGATGTCCTTATTTCTCTTCATTGGACCTGGAACAGATATAATTCTTGGCAGAGAAGATGCAGCTTCTAATTCAAGCATAGAAGTTAAGGTTCCAATGTGCTTCTATGATGTGCTTGCCGGTTATTTTTCCTTGGAACCTGAGAATGGAAAACCAATTCTTACTTTGATTGTTCAACTCTGGAGCCAGCCGTTTGCTTCTCATATTTTTGCCCTCCTGTTCCATAAATGGGTAAGCAACTTATGCAAGACATCACTTTTTTAATGCAATCTTTGTTGATATGTGCATTCTTTAGTCATATTCATTATTAATATGCTGCTTAACATGGGAACCCTCTCTTTCTTCTTTGTCCCTGATTCTGTAAAGCTTGTTTCAGAAATATAAAGGAATTTAATGTTAGAAATCATTGACATGTTTATGACTATCTTGTAACTTTTAACAACAGTCTAATATCCAAATCCCATCTTTGCATTTTGTAATTATTGTTTTGCGTCTATTCTGCAGCTATTTGAAGTTCAGCTTGATAGTGCAGATGTACTCCTTCGTTATTCATCCGCTCTTGTGCAAGGTGCTACAAATGTCTTTTGGTATGGACTTTGCTTCAAAATTGAGTGTTAGGTTTGCTCATTGCTTTTTGCTGATTATGTCATTTCCTTAAGTCAATAAATTGATATTGAGGTTGGTTTTTTCATTTCCCAGAATCCGACGATTTTTTATTACTATATATATTCTGATAGCGTTTTTTGGCCTAATTCAAGAGTGTTCTTTTTGTCTTCGAGCTTTTTTTTTTTTTTCGTTAGATTATCACTTCAGTTCTCTTTTTCAATATTTATGCTCTAAAATTAGTGGTTCCTATCCCGAAAGAGTAGGAGAACATAAAATTTTGAATAATTCTGATATGTTTGAATTCATATTTATAGGATTGATATCCAGACAAACACTACACACTTCCAAAGTGTGTTCACGGTATGCAGGCTTCTAATTTTAACTATTTATATTTATAGCTTAATGAGACCACTTTCAGTAACACATTCTTTTAAATGGTTGCAGTATCTTCTTATGGATGTTGCATTGGTACCTGATAAGTTGAAGAAAATTCCTTTGCAGGTAAAGAATGGACCCCATGCAGATTTTCTTGATAAGTCTTTCAATAAATAATCTGTTGTATATTGACCGAAAATATTTTTATTTTGTATGTGCAGACACAACGAGATCTCTTTTTTCTCCTTTCAAGATTCATATTTCTTTATAATCAAGGTACTGAATAACAACCTTTCCTTTCAAGATTCATAATTCTGTATAATATACTTACTGGATAACAATAGTCTTTGGCCTTATTTGTTACAGTTGACAAGTTGGAAACCTTCTTAAAGAACTTTCCGGAGTTCCCAAATGCTTTTTTAGTTGGGGGCCCAGCAGACATTTTTGTTATTGAATTATCTGATCAGGTAAAATCCAACGAACTGTCTATTTCATGAATGTATTCTGCTTAACGATTAGTGGTCATTGGGCAGCTTCAAAAGTTGAAAGTGGAACCAGTGCTGTTACATTATCTCTCACATATTAAAGCTCTTCAAGGTATTAAACTAAATTCTTAGTAGTTTGGAGTTAAATGGTTTTGAATTGCTAGTGATGTAGCATATTGACTGTAGGTCTGGAACTGAGAATGACTACAAGTACCCGACTTAAAACTTGCTTGTATAGTTTCACTTCTCCTGGTGGTCCAATGTATCCAACACGAGCTGTTCGTCATGCAGCCTGGGATGCTTTGGATTTTCTTTTTCCTGTGAGTAATTTCTCTCTTAGATTTACCATCTTAACTATGTGATAAACTATTGAAGTAGTTTGCAATGACCTTCTTCGTCCTAAGCTCCATATGAGGTCATGTAGATCCCAACGATCCAATTCTGACTCTTCTGCTATTTTTCAGTAATCTTTTTTCCGTTGTATCATGTTAAATTGCATTTAAAAGGTGGTTGCAATATTTTTTTTAAACTATGGAACTTGCTACTAAGAAACAACTTTATGTTAAAAAATAACCGGGCCAGGCCTCTTCTGATCCTGGCCGGGTGATATCCCTGATATATCATCAGTCCCTTCTGATTATAGACGCGGCCTTGTGACATACCAACTATGCTTTGTTTCAGGTCGGGCGATATCCACGACATATCATCAGTCTCTTTTTCCGGTTGATGTATCCGTGGTACTGGCCATCTTCATGTTGGAACTTTGTCTTGTCATGCATACAAGCAATTTTCTTTTCGATCTTGGGGCTCATCTTTCCTAAGTTAAGGAAGCCCCATCAGTCTTAGCTATAGCTAACCAATATAAAGACCATCAGTAATTGCTCTTTGTTGTTTAGCATAGCAACCTGTGTTTATCCCGCAGGCCCTTTTTTGTTCTTGTGAGCCGGTGTTGGGTTGTACTTTATGGTAATCCTTCTATAATCAGAAGGGTTTATGTGCATTTGTATACAATACTCATGTTTAAATTTCTTATTCTTAGCAACTTGATATACTATAGTGATTTGTTGGGCTCTACATTAGTGTAAGGCTTAGATCAATAAAGTTATGATTATAAGAAGTTTGTAAGGAATAAAGACACATTATGGTGTCTTGTAAACTTAATAAGCAAATAAATACAACATTTGTCAAGTATTGGAACCACTTGAACAAAATTTGGTGATTTGGTCAGTGTGTATTCAAATGTGCTAACATATGTTTGACAAATTGTGTGCTAGACTGCTAGTGATGTGTTTATTTATTCTACAACGATGCATATATTTAGTTGCTCTGGAGTATGGCTTTCTGGTTAAACATCATAAATGTACATAAAGACTACCTAATAAGGGTTTGGTGGCGTTTGGATTAGCTTATTTTGTTGGGTTATTGGCTTGTTCAAAACTGGAAAAGTCAATAAGCTCAGTTTTCATTGCTTATAAGCTTATGGACTTAATAAGCCATGAAATATATGAGGCTACTGCCTCTTTTTCATTTGTGTGTAAGTTATTTAAGCTGGTCCACCGAGTTGCACACCTAAAGAAAAGTTAGTCAAAATGCCAAAAAGTTGAGTTTGTGACAAATTCACCGAGAATTACACAAAACTCTTCCCGCGAGGGAGTCCTCACACCTTGAGAGTATTCAAAACTTGCGAAGAATTAAAATAATCATCATAGTAACACACCTCTATTCCAAAAGTGGCAAGTGATGGAAATGTACGATTTAAAAGTTGAAAGTAATGGTCACCAAACCCATTATCTCAACGTCAGCATCACATCATCATTCAGTACACATCAAACCCACTATCAAACAGGTGTAATGGTCACCACCAAACTAAACACATAAACATATCGCACTTTATAAAAACTAACCCCACAAACAAACAAAAAAAATGCAAACCGTGCAAACCACCAAACCAGTGCCAAAAATAGGAGAACCGCACGTGGAAGGGGCATGATAATGGGGTTGTCGTGTGGTTTAGTCACCACCAGGTGGTAAACCACCTTCCATTATCACCAGTCTAACATCTCACAAATATCATATTTCGTGTGCATATGAGATTACTTATTGAACATGAATACCTCATGATTTTCTTGTTACTTCCTTCTTGAATTTTGTTGGTGGCAAGATATGAATTTGTAGTTCCTAAATCTTTGCAAATACGAATACTTTTTCTATCTAAAATTAACGTTTATATTTATGTTTTGTTTTGTCTTAAAATAAATGTTCATGTTTATATTCTGACAAATCAAAATGCTTTTCGCATATCAAGATGACATTCTATCGGTGCAAATTATAAACAATTAACTTTTCTTAAACCGTTTGCAATAGGGGTGTAATCGAGCCAAGTACTCCTAAGCTCGAGCTCGGCTCGACTATTAAACCTCGGACCCAAATCTCGACTCGAGCTCAATAAATACTCGACATACCCAAGGCCTTTGGTCTAGTGGTATGTGGGTTGTCCACCAACCTAGAGGTTGTGGGTTCAAGCCTCGTTGGAGGCATTTGTGAGATAGGTGGTATAGGTGTGAAAAAAATTGCCGTTCTAAAAATATAAATAAATACTCGACATATTTTGTTCGGGTGAACTCACTTATTAATGATAATTACGTAGTTATATGCGTATGAAAAATAAAGAATGTAATTAAACTAGAACTCGATAAGGGCTGTGAGTCTCACGGGCCGAGTATTTTGAAACTTAAACTCGACTCTTGTTCCTACTCGAGTAGCTTGAGCTCAACTAGAACTCGTTTAGAGTATTTTCTAAGTCAATCTCGAATATCTCATGCCTATACTCTTGTTATGCGAGTTCAAAGTGGATACTTGTTTTCAGCACTACTAATTAGTTTGGTAGAATCTAGAGAAGTTTTCAAAGTAAACAAAAAAGTTCATTAAGGCTGCCCACTAAGGGCCGGAATTCAATTCGGTTGAAGGTATGACGACCCATTTCGAAATAGGTTGAGCCCTTTGTGGCAATTAGGTCGCCGGTCACAAAATATTAATTCAGTTGCTTGAACGACCGAATAGAAAACATGCAAATCTCCATTTTACTCTCACTCGAACGTTGCAACATGTTGTTTTCAAAAATTAAATAAATGATGATGCAATATGGGTCACGAGTGTGGGGAGAGAGGTGAAAATGGGTTGAAGAAAGAGAAAGCTGAGGTGGCAGCCGGAATGATGATGCAATATGGGTCACGACTGTGTCCAGGCTAACGGCAATTTTCACACTCTATATCATTTATCTCACAAATGACTCAAGTGAGACCTCAACTCACATAACTTATAGGTTGGTAGGTAAGTCACGCATCGGTTGTTTCCAAATTTTTGTTAAAAAGAAGTCAATTTCACTAGTTTGACCAATTTCCCAAAAATAAAAATGTACCACTGAATCACACAAGACTGTAGATTGACCATCAGTCGAGTTACTTTTCATTTCACCCAAATGAAAAACATCCACCGTCATCGCCACCATCTCCGACCACCCTCAACCACCATCCCACCATCACAAACCACCATAGTCTCCACTCTCACCACCATCCTCCACCAAACCCAAAACTGGTCAACCACACTAACCCCATCATTCATCACATCTCACAACATAACTCCAACCCACATAGAACAAGTCCTTTTCAACACCATCCACAACCCAAAACTCTCCCTACGTTTTTTCAACTTTTTAGGATTGCACACCAATTTTCACCACTCAACGACGTCGTTTTGTATACTAATTCACTCCCTAGCTCAAAACAGCTTCATTTGGCCTGCTAGCTCACTAGTCCAAACTTTACTTTTACGCGAACAAAACCCGAAAACCGTTTTTCATATTTTTCACAATACTTATGTTAATTTGAAAATTTTAAGGAATGTTAGTGTTGGGAGTAGTTTAGGATTTGATTTGTTGGTTAGTGGTTATGTGAGTACTAGGAAGGTGTTGGACGCGTATACGGTTTTGTGTTTGATGAGGGAAAAGGGGGTTATGTGTGGGATTAGGACGGTTAGCGAGGTTTTTAATGGGTTGGTTAGGGTGAGAAGGTATGATTTAGTGTTGCGGTTTTTTGGTGGGATGGGGGAGGATGGTTATGAGGCGAATGTGTATGTGCATTGTGCGGTTTTGAGGTGTTTGTGTGAGGTTAAGGAGTTTGATAAGGCGAAGGAGTTGGTGGAGTGGTGGGAAGGGAACGGGGTTGAGGTGAATGTTGTGATGTGTAATGTGTTGGTACATGGGTTGTGTAAGGGTGGGAGGGTGGACGAGGCGGTTGAGGTGAAGGATGGGATGGGTGTGAAGGGGTTGAAAGCGGATGTGGTGACGTATTGTAGTTTGGTTATGGGGTTTTGTAAGTTGCGAGAATTTGATAAGGCGAAGAAGTTGGTGGGTGAGATGGTGGAAAGGGGGTTTGTTCCGAGTGAGGCGGTTGTTTCGGGTGTTGTTGATGGGATGAGAAGAAATGGGGATGTTATTGGGGCGTATAAGTTTATAGAAGATTTGAAGGATGTTGGAGCGGTGCCTAGTTTGTTTGTTTATAACGCGTTGATTAATGCGTTATGTAGAGAGGGAAATGTGCTTGAAGCGGATGTGCTTTTTAGAAATATGGGTGCGAAAGGTTTGACCCCTAATGATATTACTTACTCGATCATTATTGATTCAATGTGTAAAAGAGGCAAACTTGACGGTGCACGTGTTTTACTTGATGAAATGATTAATGCTGGTAAACGAGTAACTGTTTATCCGTACAATTCTTTGATATGTGGATACTGTAGATTAGGAAAACTAAAATTGGCGGAATCAGTTTTTGGAGAAATGGTTTGTCAAGGTTTAAGTCCAACTGTTGTGACATATACATCTTTAATAGACGGCTATTGCAAACACAAAGATGTACCGAAAGCATTGAGGCTTTATCACGAGATGACGGGAAAAAGGATCTTTCCAAACACGTATACTTTTACTGCATTGATCTCTGGTCTTTGTCTTGCAAACATGATGACAGAAGCAAATGCATTGTTTCGCGAAATGGTCGAAAAAAATGTCATGCCTAATGATATAACTTACAATGTTATGATTGAGGGTTATTGTCTAGAGGGAAACCTGGTAAAAGCCTTTGAATTTTTTGACAATATGGTCAAGAATGGTCTTAAACCAGATACGTATACCTTTAGATCTTTAATAAGCGGACTTTGTTCAATGAATAGGGTTAATGATGCCAAAGAATTTGTAAATAGCCTCAACCAGCAGAATCACAAGCTAAATGAGATGTGTTATAGTGCTTTATTACAAGGTTATTGTGAGGATAAACGTTTAGATGATGCAATTAGTACTTGTTACGAGATGGTAGAAAAGGGGATTGACATGGACCTCGTTTGTTATTCCGTGCTAATAAATGGAAGCGCTAAACAAGGTGATGTTACAAACTTGGTATGCTTTTTGAAAGAAATGCATGATAAAGGAATGAAGCCCGACAATGTTTTATACACCAGTTTAATCGATGCTTTTGGAAAATTAGGAGACCTCAAAAAGGCAATGGGGTATTGGGATATAATGAACGGTGAAGGATGTAATCCCAATGTTGTAACTTACACAGTAATTATAAATTGTTTATGTAAATTAGGATTTGTAGATAAAGCCGAGACCTTATGTAAGGAGATGCTTGTTAATGGCGTTATTCCTAATCATGTTACGTACGGCTGCTTTCTTGATTGCCTTACTAATGAAGGGCATATGCAAAAAGCATTAGGTCTTCATGCTGTAATGCTTAAACGGTCTTTGGCAAACACCATAACTTACAATATATTAATTCGAGGGTTTTGCAAAGTGGGTAGACTTCAAGAAGCTACTGAGGTCTTGTTTGAGATGCATAACAACGGGGTCTTACCAGACCATGTAAGTTATTCAACCATTATTAGTGAGTACTGTAGAATCGGTGATATACATGCAGCTTTAAAGTTATGGGATTCCATGATAGATAAAGGTCTGAAACCGGATATAGTGGCGTATACTTTAATAATACATGGTTGCTGTGTTGCTGGAGAATTGACCAAGGCAGTTGAATTTCGTGATGACATGATAAAAAGTGGGTTGAAGCCAAATCAAACACTAAAGATGTTGTGATTCAGTCTGGGCCTAGATAATGAAACAATCAAAGTAAGTATTTTTTTGTGAAGTTCAAAAACAATTTCTAAAATGCTTATGAAGCAGTTAAGTAATATATATGAAACTTTCTTTTGCAGCTTCACTTTCCCCGGTGGTTCAGTGTTACAAGCAAGAGCTGCCTATCATGCAGCCTGGGGTGCTTTCTTTGGTGAGTACGCTTTACAATGCTTTATAAAAATTTCAGTTGTACTGAAAATGGAGAATCTTGAGTTTGTGTATGCTATTAATTCTGTGACTTGGATAAGGTGCTATTCTTTTTTACCGAAAACTTTCTAGATTGTTGTGAGGAGGTGTTATCAGCCTGGGGTGCTTTCTTTGGTGAGTACGCTTTACAATGCTTTATAAAAATTTCAGTTGTACTGAAAATGGAGTATGCTATTAATTCTGTGACTTGGATCAGGTGCTATTCATTTTTACCCAAAACTTTCTAGATTGTTGTGAGGAGGTGTTATCAATCCTGTAATTTGTATGTCCTTGTTAGTCAGTTACTCTTTTCCAGGGAGTTAGGAATACTATATGGAAGAAGTAGCTTGGCTACTCTTTGCGGTAGTGCGGTTAACTATGAAACGTAAGTACAGAATTATTTATGAATATCCTGCCCATATTGGTCTATCTACCATCGGTGACCTTAGTATGTCGGCTTGTCTTTATTGTTAGCTATTCTTCTCTTCCATAATTGATTCACTAGCTAACTGTTTTTGGTTGCCCGTGCTATGTTTTATGACTATGTTAAGCTGAATTAAAAGTATGACTTTTCACAACTTTACTATTGAATTAGTCAAATCCATGTATATAAGATTCTCTAACCGTTGTTCTCTGAATGCATCAAGTGTAAGCTATAAGTATAAAGTACTATTTGTTTAGATGCTACCATTGTCATAGCCTTGATACGATATTGCATGTGCTTCACTGCTCAAGTAGATGTCATTCTCTTGCTCCTGTGAAAGGCATTATGGTGTGGTGGCATGTATATATATGATTTATATGATATTATGTTGTGATAGTAGAATCAGATGTGAAATATGATACATATAATTGGTATTATTTTCCTTCACAGGGCATTCATTTCTATGTACTGAGCAGGTAGCTCCTAATGACAGGCATTTAATTAGAAAAGTTTATCTATTTCCAGAAGGTACGCTTGTACCTTCCAGTTCTTTATGTTTTTTTTAACTCGCTATCAACCAATTATATCTGGGAACAAGCTCATGAAGTTGTTGTTCTATTACTGTGATACTTTATTACCTGTGTCCCTTTTCACATGCCTTCATAAGTTCTTATTTTTCAAAAGCAGTATCATACCTTATGATGTTAATTGCTTTCTCATTGCCAAATGATGTACTTGATGCTATGTTGGTATCCCCTTAGGCTCCACATATAATGTAGTCTTAATTTGCTTGTGAAATTTGTCCATACTCTGTGTTGAATGCTGGTATATACTGTAACCTTAAGCTGAAAAAAGGAGGATGAAAAGTAGATGATAATGGGTTTTAATTATGAGTTGACGTGATAATGGAACAAGTTAAATTCATGCCTGAGAACTTAAAATTGGCTGATTGGTGGTGTAAAAACAGTATATGTGATAATGAAACTAAATCATTTAGGCATCAGCTAATTTCTTTTGTGGGGGTATCATTATTATGATCCTAGTTTATAAGATATTCTGCTACAGTATGTAACTTTCGTGTTAACTTTGGTCTCATCTAGTCTTTTGGCTCTTATGCATCCATTCTTTTATTGCAGGTTAGTAATCCTCAGCACCTATCACACGCAGGATTGAGACCTACCCTTCTTCGCTCGTATATGTGGATAAAGACACACTAATTTAGCTCAGGACAATGAAAGTGAGGTGCACCTTTCTTTCGTTCTGCAGTTGTGCTGGTATGCTAACTGATAGATAAAATTGTACTGTTTTTGCTAATATTAGACTATTTGTTAGATGTGACAATTTCGGCCCATTCCATTGACCAATGAATAGATCAATTTGGGTTAGGTTTTATGTTTAACTGGTAAAATAATAAATGATGCTCAGAAAGAAACGGGTAATATGGGCGACTTGTCACCCAGAGTGTTTTTTCAATGAATAAAACCTTCTAAATCATTTTATTCAAAAAAATTGTTGCTGAATTATTGTATCTTTTAGTCATATCTGCCACACTAATCATTGAGAACACAAAGTGTTCCAATTCAACCTAACCTCACCTGTTATCCAAGTTGCCCACTTTGTCACTTCTAGTCAGTGTTTTACTTGCTTTTAAAATAGTATATTTTTGTCTCAGCTAAGGAGTATCACACTTCTTGAACTATTTTAGAGGCTATAACTTATAGAGGCAAGGAGATGACTGCTCTATAGGAGAATGAAGCCTGCTAACATGGTTAATCTTTTTGCAGCAAGGTGAGATCCAACAAAATCATTTCATGTTCTTTATCTGCTTATCAAAGTTTAAAGTTTGACATGGTCTTGAAATTTTTACTGGCTGATGACCTGACCCATGTTAAAATCAACAATGGATCGAGTACTTTGACGCTTTACTGTCTCTTGCACCAGAGTGTTACTTTTTAGGTTGTTACTCACCCTTTGGTGATTACACTTGCATTTCTTGAAATGGTTTGCGTCAGTTCAGATAAACAGAACTAATAAGTACATACCTGATAACAATCTAGGGCTATTTTGCATGCTGCTCATCGTGCTCTGGGTTTCTTGTTGCTGTGAGTAGTATCTCTGGCAAGTAACTAGCACCGTTAATCCATTACCAAGAAAAAATACAGAAATGTATATGACAACTAAATTGTCATCTGTCTGTTATAAGTGCCATTGCAATAGCCTTCGACAAAACAGTGATTGCTTCACAGAATCACCTGTATGTTATTCTGCTCTTTTGTAGACAATTTTTGGGTCTGAATTAAATCATTTATTTTGTTATTCTGACTGAATAATTTAGATGTGTGTTCCAGCTAGGTGTCAACGAAGGCTTGCCTCAGACGGCGATAATGGTTTCATCCCATCAATGCCGCAAGCTACACGTTTAGCATACCAGGATTGACGTATGACTACTATGGAATGATGTATAACTGGACTCATGGATTTATGTAAAGGACAGACAGATTTATGTGTCGTCATCAATGCATTTGAGTAAAAGAAGACATGAGATATGGAGTCTGATGTTGAAGCAATCAAACAATATGTGTGCATTCTTGACCAGAGAGTAACACACAACGATGAGGTATCATCAAAAAGCTACTTATTAGAAAGAATTTTGGGCTGATATTGGAGAAACGTTTTTCAGTATAAGGAACATCTGCATCAAGTTGAGTTGGTTCCCCCAAGGGTTTTTAAATTGGTTGTACATGTCTTCATGCTCAAATTAAATTTGTATCGGTTTTTTATCTATTTTTTAATGGCAAACAAACACAAAAATGGACATGATCAATAATACTCTTTCGGGTGATTTAAAGAATTGCATGATGAAGGTGTTTATTTAGTTCGACAAAACATCATCATGCACTGGTAACAAAGTCACTGAACAAGCTTGCAAATTTTCAAACCCGAACAGCAAAATCTGGAACAGAAACCACAGTGATATGCTAAACCACAGTCGATTCATTGCAGCAAGCATTTACCGTACTTTGAGATGCAGATCCGTAGTTCTCCTTCAGTACCTTACATAGACTAAAGGAGGGGTTGATAACCTCATGCTGCTCGGTTTGCACTGTCTCACCAAAACAGCAAGAAAAGCATAAAGACCATAATAATTTAAAAGACATTCAACATACGCAAGGAGAGACTATAATGACAAAACCCTTTCCGTTTGGATAGCAATGAAATACTTTATCCCATAAAATTTGGGTTTTATAAATTGTCTTATACTCTAATTAATGTTTACTGAACCTGAATCGAACCGTCTATTGACATTGAATCAAATCTCTATAAGAAATCTTTGCGCAAACGCATAAGCTTTTAAACTTTGCAAGATAAATTTGATATCCCACTCCTATGACAATGTCCACAATACTTTTTTCATATCGACTATTTCTAAGTAACCGCGCACCATAAGGAGCTGCTTGGTCAGCGTCGGCCGAGCCAGACCTCTAGTTTTTCTTAAAAAGATCATCAAGATATACGCGTATCCAGAGCAGCAGTGGCAATTTATTTCAACTATTATTATTTCTTTTTGTTTTAACAAACTAGATTATACTAGTGTAACTAGCAAAAAGTAGCGTTATAGGACACACGACACTTATCATATGGTTTAGATATGTAAACATAACAAAAAGGGTTTCGTGGTGTAGTTGGTTATCACGTCAGTCTAACACACTGAAGGTCTCCGGTTCGAACCCGGGCGAAGCCATTTCTTTTTACAAAATCACGTTTTTTTTTCGTGGTGTAGTTGGTTATCACGTCAGTCTAACACACTGAAGGTCTCCGGTTCGAACCCGGGCGAAGCCATTTCTTTTTACAAAATCACGTTTTTTAAGTACTAAATACTGCATTAGTTTTTTTCATCAATTTTATATGTATGAATAAATGCTGTTTAATGTTACCATTATCTAAGCTTGCGTGACGCTAAGTGTGAATAAGGTAGTGACTGTAGCATGACTGTAAATGAATAAGAGGGCTAAAATTATATAAACCTGTCTTGTGATTGTATCCTTAATATCACCCAAGCCGTGTTAATAGTTGAGCATAACATGTGTTACATTGACTGGAATGTGTCATTAGTCAATGTCTAACAAGCTTTTTTGGACACTCGTTTAGTTGGTGTTGGAGGCATCCCTTGTGATCAGATAGAAAGTGTGCAGAAATTAGAATTTTGGAGGATGAGTTACGCGTTTTGAACCTCTCCTGTAACAATGCCATTGGACTTGTCCTCTAGAAAGTACGTGGATTCCAGCGTAGAGATTGAAAATTATATATTCGTAGACTCTTATCTCGCTAAGGTAGTGTGGAGTCCTGTGTTTTTTTGGAACGGTTATAACAGATCATCTCTTTACAGGTTCTAAAACTGCAGTTTTCTTTGACGTGGTTATTTTGACATCGATCTGGTGTTTATGGCTAGTTAGAAACACATACTACTTTGGTCTAGAACTCTAGATCGAACCTCAAACACAAAGATTGGGGACAACATCCAGATCTCATTGTTTTTGTGGCTAAAGTCGATGTAAATCATTTGTAGGTCAATTAGGTAGAATGGGATATGATACCTTCCAGACCTAGTTTGTTGCAACTTTCTTGCTAGTACTAATGCGTATTACTAGTACGTTTTATAAAATTTGGCATTACAAAAATAAAACTTTATTGATTATTCTGTTCTGATTAAACAATCAAGCTCATTAGAGGTATTTGGACAAGCTAATTCAGATGGCTTATTCGAACGACAGTATAAGTTCACATTGACAATTATGTTCAGCATTTTCCTCCCATTATCATTATATTGAAATGACACAATACAAACAACTTTGACTTCAGAAGTGTGCAATTAACACAAAATTTAAACCCATATTTTCAACAAATATCGATCTTTTAGTACAAACACAGCAACTAAAAGTAGTGAACAAATCTGTAACATTGATATCATTCAATTTCTATATACTAATAATCATCAAGTTCAGCAATAAACATATCAAACACGGCGAAATCAACAGAAACAAGTAGTTTTCATTCAGTAGAAATGATTACATCTAATCATACAAACTACAATAACTTCACTATCAAATCAACATCAAACTAATCTAAGCAGCGGTTTTCTTAGGAGACTTTCCAACTTTGGATGGGGACTTTGGTGTTGATTCTTTAGCAGCAGTCTTCTTAGGCAACAAGACCGGGTTGATATTCGGCAAAACACCACCGTGAGCAATCGTAACTCCAGACAACAACTTTCCAAGCTCCTCATCGTTCCTTATCGCCAACAACACATGCCTTGGGATTATTCTGGTCTTCTTGTTGTCCCTTGCTGCATTTCCAGCCAATTCCAACACCTGAAGATACAAATTAAAAACATCAATAAACAAAACTATAAAAACAACATAATGTTATATGTAATTTTGATTAAAAAAGCTTATTACTTCAGCTGCGAGATACTCGAGGACGGCAGCGAGATAAACGGGAGCACCAGTACCAACACGCTTAGCGTAACGACCTTTCTTCAAATACCTTCCAATCCTCCCAACTGGAAACTGAAGCCCGGCTTTCACGGATCGAGTTACTGACTTCTTTCGTGGCCCACCAGCTTTCCTTCCTGCTGCTCCCTTCTTAATTTTACCGGTTCCCTCCATTTGATTTTTATAAAATGTGTGTGTGTGTTTAATGTGTTTTGAGTGTGTGTGATTGTGGTGAAGGGAGTGTGTGAGTTTATATAGTGAATGGGTTGTGAGTGGGGGAGTTGCGGATCGTGGATGGGGGAATATTGGCCGTTGGATTAAAAGTTAGGATTGTGATCCGTGTGAGGGGAAATGGACCAATGGGAGTGAGGTCTGAAAATATTTGAATTTTGTGTGTTGACCAGACCTTCTACGCATCAAGATATTGAAAATTTATTTGTAAATTTTTTATATAATAAAACAAAACCCCAAGTGGGGACTTTTCCATTTCAAAAAAACTAAACCATACCTTATTTAGTAATAATATTATTTAGAAAAAAAGATTATTTTCTTATTAGATAATATTTTATATTTAT
>LBNU01005501.1:43432-59349 GCA_014162995.1 Artemisia annua | reverse complement strand
GAGTAAGACAAATTAAAGTTGCATAAATCCGAAACAACAATGAGTGGAAAAGATCGATCCGTTGTATACGTACGAAGTTCAAGCTAGTGTCGAAGAAGAAAGATCTAGCACAAGAACGGGAGGGTCAAATCGGGGCGCGTTAATCTTCTCTTTTGAGCAATTTGCTCAAATTCTTTGAATTCCCAATCATGGGCAATGTGCCTACACCGACGATTGGTGTCTTGAGTCTCTCTTCAATTATAGAGAAGAGAATAGTCCTTATTGCTCTTACATACCTTCTCCTAGTGAGCTCACAAAATTACTCCGTACTCATAAGTACATTCCTTTCCTCGATCCCACAAAAATTCGATTGGCGGAACTTCGCTATGAACTTCTTTCTCGTGCTATCATTTTAAAAGAAAATGTTCTTAGTTTTAAGGGTGTCTGTGAGCAACTTCCGGCGTGTTGTGCTCATATGTTGTATTGTCTCCTCACTCAACAACCATACAACCTTGCCTACTTCTTCGCTAAGCGAATTGTTGGGTCTATTAGATTTGATGATACAAAACAAGAAAGAATGAAACAATAGGGACTTAATATGACAAGAAGGAATTCTACAAAAGATGGGGAAGGCCTTGCTTGCAAAAGAAGATTTATGTTTTAGTCCTTCGTAGTATTTTGTAAACCCTAATTCTCTATTATATAAAGAGATCAAGGGTACAGGTTTTAAAAAGTCTTCCATAATGTAGTCGACTAAAGGTGTGTGTGTGTGTAACCTAGACGTAGCTTATAAATGTCTAGGGTTGGTTGGTTAGTTAGTTAGTTAGTTCAGCCTCAAGGTCATGTCCTTGATCCCTGTTACAAGGTGTGTAACAAGTTCTACCTTGATCAAGTAGAATTGGGGCTGTAGATGATTATATTAGTTTTAGTATTATAGATCACAAAGTAAAAACCTTGTTCAATAATAAAGATGTTTTACTTATTCCGCTGTGCATGATTGTTGTCTTTGTTATTGTTTAACCCTACTGCTCTAAACGGTTCAAGGAGTCTAACAAACTCCACAATTGGTATCTTAGAAGAAGCAGATTCGATAAAGCGTTTAAAGGTATATTCGTTTACAAGGTTTTTATGGTCGTTGGAAGAAAGCAGTGCTGATATTAGAGTTTCGTTATTTATGCTGCTACTGTGATTATGTTATAATATACTTGGCGACAAAGGTTTGTTGACTACATGGTGATATTAAATCGTACTGAATTATTCATTCATGTGGGGTTGTTTTGTCGTCTATTGCATGTGATTATCAGTATTCGAATATTATAAGTCGATTGTGGGTCTGACGTTATTACTTTGTTCTATTACCATTATTCGAAAATCATTGAACCATTAAATTGGCGATTGGCTTCAATTTCTATAACCTCGTACAAGTATTAATTAGTGTCGGTGGTGCTATCCTAATTCGAATTGAGGATGGGTTATCGTTTATTGCTTGGAATATAGCAATCACATGGATCAGTTATTGGTTTATAATATGTGGGTCAATGACAGTTGGTGCAAAAGATTAAGGTATTGCTACTGCTATATATTGAAGTTTATTGCTCAATCATTCCAACAGTTCAAGATACTGTCTACAAGGTACTGTTGCAACAAAGTACTGCTATACTACAAAGTACTGCTGCTACACGTTTTAATATTTGGTTTGTGAGACAAGGAGCTCACATGGGCCAATTACTTATTTAAAGGCACAAATTGATTGGTTGTTCAAGAAGTATGTTCGAGCTACAAGTGGGTATATCTTTGAAGTTAGTGCAAAGTACTGCTCGATTGCTTCAAAGTACTGCTCGACTAAAGTACTGACATCAAAGTACTGCTATGTTAACGTACTGCTGCTCGATCAAAGTACTGTTCCATTGCTACAAGGTACTGTTCATTCCAAGTACTGCTGCGTTTAGATGATTTATGGAGACAAGTAAAGAGTTTTATAGTTCAATATATATGCATGATTTATGAGCAGTGAGGGGAAGCCGAGATGGGTTTTTATAAGATTGGTTCTACTTTTGCTCTCGGCTAATTATGAGCAGTTTGTTAGATTACACACACAGGTTATTAGTTTCACACACACAAGATGGTTAGTTGGTTTATAAAGGCTTTTAAAAGGCTCGTATTTGGTTCTTATTGGATTAATTGATTACGAAGAATGTTGAATATCATCTATTTAATGTTGTAGTTGAGTATCACAGGTTTGTGTTCTTATCATACCTTATAGCAAGAGGTAACTTGTTTTTGCGTTAAAGATGTGACAAAGATTTGATGAATCTAGCAATGTGTGATTTTTCTTATGATGCTCTATGCACACATTGGCTATCACTTGAAGGAGTTACGTTATTGTGCTCAGTGTCTCATATAGTTGAGGATTTGTCAAGAGATTGCGGCCTACTTATACTATTAGTGCTCTGGTATGAGTTTGGAGTCACGTGGTTAGTACAAGACATAAGACACAAGTCTAGGTTATTCTACTTCTTCATCAAGTTTGTTATATTTGGTTTTCTTCGTTAGTAATCATTACAAGGAGCCTACAAAATTGAAGATTCAAGAGATGGTAAACATATTGGTTTCAGGGGAAGCTTATTGATTAAATGTTCAACCATCTACATGCACCACTCAAGGGGAAGTTTTTTCTACGTTCCCTATTTGTTGATAACAAAAAGGGGAAGAAATATTGGAGTGGCACGACATGGATTAAGGGTAAGACAAAGATTGTTTCATTCATGGTGAGATTTAATTATCTCAATTTCTCTACTTCGTCTAGGGAAGTTCGTACAAGAAGGTATTTGTTTTGTTACCATCAAATAAGGGAAGATTGTTGGGTCTATTAGATTTGATGATACAAAACAAGAAAGAATGAAACAATAGGGACTTAATATGACAAGAAGGAATTCTACAAAAGATGGGGAAGGACTTGCTTGCAAAAGAAGATTTATGTTTTAGTCCTTCGTAGTATTTTGTAAACCCTAATTCTCTATTATATAAAGAGATCAAGGGTACAGGTTTTAAAAAGTCTTCCATAATGTAGTTGACTAAAGGTGTGTGTGTAACCTAGACGTAGGTTATAAACGTCTAGGGTTGGTTGGTTAGTTAGTTAGTTAGTTCAGCCTCAAGGTCAAGTCCTTGATCCCTGTTACAAGGTGTGTAACAAGTTCTACCTTGATCAAGTAGAATTGGGGCTGTAGATGATTATATTAGTTTTAGTATTTAGAGATGATAATGAATAAACCTTGTTATCAATAACATATGAAGTTTACTTATTCCGCTGAGTATCAATTCATGTTTGTCTATGTTATTGTTTAACCCTATTGCTCTAAACGGTCCATGGAGTTATCATAAACTCCACACGAATTTTCCATCTCAAAGGTATCAAGGATAAATTGATACCTTATGGGATGTTCCTCACTCGTCTTTACAACTATTTCATGAACTTTCACCCATACCTTCGTGGTCCTCATTACTCTATTTTCTCTCCCGTCATGGAACCCCTAATTGGGTCTCACATCTCCTCCATTTTTATTTCCGCCCCCTCCGTTGATTACGACATCTATGATGATCCCATGGATGAGGGAGTGGTGTGAGCTCAACTCGAGAGTGTGATGGAACCTGATGAAGTTGAAATGGTCCTTGAGAAGCATGGACTTGAGTAGTTAGAAAGGGATTAGTAGCCTTATCTCATTTTAGGGATTAATAACATTTGGCTTAGCTAATTGCATGCTTGACTATCTCCCTAACTTCTTGCATTATTTAATTCTCATATTATGTTGGATGCTAGCTTAATTTGTCCTTTTGAGTGCATGCCTAGTTCTACATTGATACTTGTTTGACTCTCTTTGATTGCTAGATGTAGAGTATTATTGGACATATTTGGTAAATTAATCTTTAGTGATTTAAGGCACTACCATTTCCTGCAAATAGTCCACCTAGGAAACTCCCTCTAGGTGCTAAAACATAGGTTTCACAAAAAAATTTCGCTCTTTCTAGGACACGGCACCACTAATTATGCCACGGCATCGTTAATTTTAGTGGTACCGTAAGCCATTTAGTGGTACCATCCCATGCTAAGACGAATTTTACTGTTTTCTCTAGAATTCTGCATCCATATCCTCCAAATCTACAAAATTTTGTACACTCTCATACACTTTAAGATTCCTCTAGACCCCCATAGGACATCCGTGTCACCTTTAATTCAAATCACACCACCCTTGATTATATAAGGCCTCACTAGTGCAAGCTTCTCTTGCAACTCACAATCATCCTTACACCTTTCATTCACCATGGCTTCCACACAAGGGTCCACATCTCACATCTCCAAGAAACCTAGAATCACCATTAGGCCTTTATCCAAACCTCTCTTTGTTGATCTCACAAAAGATGATGAAGTGACAACACCACCTTCCCAAGGCAATCCAAACTCACCACCTCCACCTAATGCTCCTTCCAAATCATCATCTACTAGGACATCTTCATCATCATCTTTCAATACCATGCCATCATCTATGGATTACACACTCTCACCCATCACACTTTTGGACTATGCTATGCCAACTCCATCACCAACATATTCACCACCACCATCACCCATCATGGGTCCTCCTATTCAACTCAATCCTGTTGATATACATAATGCTAATTGCCTATGTTGTCTTCACAACCGTAACCTCATTTCCTCTTTAAGAGNTCACCATGGCTTCCACACAAGGGTCCACATCTCACATCTCCAAGAAACCTAGAATCACCATTAGGCCTTTATCCAAACCTCTCTTTGTTGATCTCACAAAAGATGATGAAGTGACAACACCACCTTCCCAAGGCAATCCAAACTCACCACCTCCACCTAATGCTCCTTCCAAATCATCATCTACTAGGACATCTTCATCATCATCTTTCAATACCATGCCATCATCTATGGATTACACACTCTCACCCATCACACTTTTGGACTATGCTATGCCAACTCCATCACCAACATATTCACCACCACCATCACCCATCATGGGTCCTCCTATTCAACTCAATCCTGTTGATATACATAATGCTAATTGCCTATGTTGTCTTCACAACCGTAACCTCATTTCCTCTTTAAGAGATGAACTCTATTACATGTTCTCTTATGTGGAACAACTCTTGACACCACCACAACCACCAATCATGTCACCATCACCATCTCTTAGCCCATTTAACTAAACATGCTTATGCTTAGTTATCATGAATAACTCTTAGGACTTCATCTTGGACTAGAAGCCCATCTTAGGACCTCTCAAGTCACTAGAGATTAATATGTGCCTCTTGTAGTTGTAGCTTTTCTAATTTCCTTAATGTACTCACACTTCATGTGTGGTTTTTCTTTTAATGCATGGGCTTACTTTCTTACCTAGTTGTTCCTTCATGGTTGGATATTTGTCTTAGTTGCTACTTTCTAGATATGTTTATCATGTCATCTAACTTTGTTTTGTAGCAATCAACATTGCTCGATTCCTTGGTATGCTCCAAATGAGGGGGAGTATATAACAAGGGGGAGCTTTGCAAGTCTTTTTGCTTCAACAAAAATGGGGAGAAGTGGGATATAAACTCATACTAAAAACTTGTCAAAACTAGTTTTTCACATAAAATGAGTTTATGTTTTGTCATCATCAAAAAGGGGGAGATTGTTGATGCAAATAATGTCCAAAAACGTTATTCTCATCTCTCGATATCTCTATGTTTTGATGATAACAAAATGTGAAAACATCTTACGTCAAAACTAACGTAAACAAATTTTTAGTCGATATATCCGACTTCTACATCAATCACTCTAGGTATGAACAGACAAATTTACAACTTGACCAATGATCAAAGAAGTGAATTTGTGTTTAGAACTTCACATTTTTAGCTTGACAAAACTTTCTTTAAGAAATACATTTTATTTTTGAATTATAAAAAAATGTTTTAATTGGGAAATTCATTTCAAAAATCCCCAACAGCTATTTTTTACCCAAACCAGCTCCAAACTCCCCCAAATAAAATTTCACCACTAAAGACAAAAAATGGAGCGTCTTTGTCTGGTACGGTACCACGGTACCACTAAATTTAGTAGTACCGTGTGACAATTAGTGGTGCCGTCCGCCTCAAATGGTCAAATTTTCAAATTCTATAAATACCACTTCACTTCCCATATTTTTGCCATCCTTTTTCACACAAAACTTTCTGAGTTATATACTCCCAACACACTAACGTTCCTTTGATCATTAGTTAATTTTTCTTTTGTTTAAAGAATGATCCTTTCATCCAACAAAAGATCACCTACATTCCTCTACTAGTCAAGAGAAGAACACAAAGTATCAAGAAGATACAAAATGTTAGAGTCTTTGTGTAGTGCACTTGCATTACTAGGTGTTAACTTGATTGTATCTTGACATACATCAAGTGTCATAGTATTTTGTTGTTGTCTTGTGTTAATCATTGTGATCTTGTTGAGATCTTGGAGATCTCTATTAGCTTGTGTGATTATGTGTTGACCAAGAGGATCGTGTATATAGTGTGAGGATCGTGTGGATCGTGTATATTGGGTGAGGATCTTGTAGATCGTGTGATAAGTTAGGATCGTGTAGATCGTGGTAGATTGGTACTAGCTAAGATTATTACTCGACATCTAGCTTAGTGTCGGAAAATAACGTAAGCGACGTTGTAAGGTTTTCTCCGCCTGAAGGGAGCTTTGTTGACATAGTGCTTAGAACTCTCGAGTGTGGTACTCGGGGAGTGGAGTAGGGCGAAGAAGAGCTTCGTGACCGAACCACTATAAATCTCGTTGTCTCGGTTTGAACTTTCCATCTCTTTTCTTTACATACTTATTGGTTGATTGTGTTTGCATAGTGTTGTGTTCATATTGGTATTGATTGATTTCATCCACTTTTGAATCTAAGTTTTTCACAAATAAATTTTTATAATTTAAAGAAAACGAGTCGGTAAACTATTCAACCCCCTTCTAGTTTCCCACAACAATAATTATAATAATAATAATAATAATAATAATAATAATAATAATAATAATAATAATAATAATAATAATAATAATAATAATAATAATAATAATAATAATAATAATAATAATAATAATAATAATAATAATAATAATAATAATAATAATAATAAATAAATAAATATGATTTGCACACTCAAAAAAGTTATTTGCACACTCAAGGTACAAGCGGTTGAAGCAGAGTGTTTAATACTGTATAAGTATTTAATGCACAGATAGAGTGTCCCAATCAATTTATAAAGGGAAAGTGTGCAAATCAATTCCCAGTACATAAACCCTAATTTAACACACTCTAAAAAATCATAACAAATCCCAAATCAAAATCAAATTAACTTATGCCGTCTTATCTTTGTGATGATTACTGCAAATGTGACAGGCCAGCAATGGTGGTAACATCTTGGACACCATCCAACCCTGCTCGACGTTTCATTTGCTGCCAAAATCGATGGGTAAGTTATCATATACATTTTGTTTGAAGAAAATTAAGTTTAAATGTTTAATATACTACATTTTTTTGATTTTAGAAATCGGGAACGAAGAAATGTGATAATGTAAAAGATCGTTTAAGCCCCATCTAGGATTAGTAACATTGATTGCACAGCGGAACAAGAACAAGAACAAGAACATAATCAACATTACTAATAAGGTTTTCTTTATTAAACATAAATAAAACTACTATCTACTAATATACACACGCTTTGGATCGTGTGTCTAGACTCATTGAAAGAGTTCTCTATGAAAAGATGAATGTAACCTAGACGCCTCCCCTCTTTATATAATAGAGGGAGGTTACAAACCCTAAACCCTAGCTTACTAATAAAGCTAAGTAACTATTACATATTAGGCCCTCATTGTTTCTTCTTTCTTCATTCTTGCTTGTGAGTTTTGTAATCTTCAAATCCGTAATTCCCAACAATCTTCCCCTATTTGATATTACAAAACAATCTGCATGAAGAAACAATGCTAAAACCTGTCATCACAAATAATAAGCTGCACATCATAAATCTTCTTCCCCTTTTTGTAATCATCTAATAGGGGTCTTGTGCATCTCATAAACGCTTCCCCTCAAGTGATGAATGTAGATGGTTAAGTATTTTGAACAATAAGCTTCCCCTTAAAAATATACTAACCATCTGCTTGAATCATTGTTGGATCGTTATACTCTGACCAAACTATTTTATATAGCTTGTTAAGGGCTTAGCAGTCTTGGATAAATCCTAAACTACTAACAATGAAATACTAAATTACTCTGTTTAAGTATGCGGAATTTACTTAACAAAGCTAAGAAGAATAACCAACTTCAACGATTATATTAACACCTTGAATCTGCTTATCGAATACAGACTCACAAACNGATTATCACATCAGAGCCGTACCCTCATGATGAATCAAACTCTTTCTTGTCTGTTAAACATGGTGAGTTGAATACCATTTATTGTGTAGCACAAGTACTAACACCATGTTCATCTCCAAAAACAATTTGTTGCTGTAAACATTTGTGCTTCAAAAAGTATTTTGCACATGACAAAAATTGTTATTTCAAAAAGACTTTACTGGTTTTAGGCTGCAAGCAGTACTTTGTGAAAGTACTATTTGATCAGCAGTACTTTGAATAAAGTACTTATTTATTCAAAAGATTTTAAACAATTTAGATCATACCAGTATTTACTAATCATCATCCTTCAAAATTGTCCAATTGATGAACAAATTTATCACCATTAGAGCAGTTTCATCCTCTTGCTCTACTTCCATACCCTGGTCCAGCATCCTCATCATCAGATCTCTTGTAAGAGGATATCTCCTTTCTGCTAGCATATGGATCATAGTACCATCTTCCAACTCTAAAACATGTACACCAACATTTGCAAAGAATCTCCAACTTTGAATCTCCCAGACTTCTTGATTCTTCCAAACATCAGCTGTGCTTGTCTCTTCTGTTTCCCACATTGTTGTCAGATCTCCTAGCAACAATACACCAATTCCTTTGAGTGGAATGTGTTCAAAATAAGCTTGAATCTGTTGATGTAGATAAAACAAATCTTCTCTGTCTATAAGGTGCAATACATCTACCAGCAAATTAAATGCTCTGAAGCTGTCATCTTCTCTATGGAAAACAAAATAATCTCCATCTTTTTCAGATTCTATCACTTCCAAATCTGATATCTTAGCCTTTGTAGCAGCAACTTCTTCTGACTTAGGAAGCTCAAAGTCAACAACTCTTAGGTAATTCCTCAGTTCATCAATTGTGTTTGCTCTTAATTCCACTTCAGACTTAGATTTCTTTTATGGCTGTGATTTAGTTGTTATTCTTTTCCTTTTATTACTAGCTTCCATCATCTGTTTTCCTTCTTCAGTATCATAACCAATAATGCCAGCTACTTGTCTTCGATATTTTTCTCTGACAGCATTATATAAATCCTTCATTTCTTGATACTTTAACTTCTGTAAACCTTTGTATCCTCGACCTTTCAAATAACTCATATAAAATTTTCTTTCTTGAGCTTTTGTCATTGGCCTTCTTGGTTGAACAACAGTCTCTCTTTCTTTTTCAAGCTCAGCATCAAGTTCTGCTAGTAACTTTTTAGCAGCATCTTCACCTTTAGCTTCTTGAAAAGACCTTATCTGTGCTAAAGTGAATTCCTTCTTCTTCTTCTTTTTCTCTGGTTCTACCCAGATTCCTTTCCCTTTGTCTTTAGGATCAGTTTCTTGAGTAGGTTGAGGAGAAGGTTGTTCTTGAGTATGTTCAACATCTTGAATAACAATGCCTCTAGGTCTGGATATACTCATCATAATCTCAGCAATAGTCTCTTCATCATTGTTAGTAGACTTTATTATCTCTTCTTCTTCCTGAACTGGATTGGATAGACCCACATCTTCTTCAAAATCTAAAGTCCTTGGTGTAATGAGAGACTGCCTCACAGTACCTTGAGCAGTATCTTGATTAGCAATATCTTGAGCAAGACCAACACCAGTACCTTCCAAATCCAATTCTTCTTTATCACCACTTCTGACTTGAATGTCAGATTCTTGAAGATTTATTTGCTCAGTCTCATCATTCTTTCTTTCAACAGTATCTTGATGAGGAATTTGTTCTTCAAGTGGTGTCTGTGGAATATTTAAACCAGTATTAACAGCATCTTGATCAACAACATCAGTACTTTGATCAACAGTCTTTTCATCCACAGTCTTTTGATTCAGAACTGTATTTTCATTAACAGTATCTTCAAAGACAGCATCTTCATTCAAATTCACATCTTCCTTATTCCTCCCCAATGTGAATGAAGATAGCTTTCTTAGCCTCCTCCTCGTAGACTTAAACTTCTGGAGACCTTCTGGATGTTGTGGAATGAGAGACTTAACTAATTTCTTCAACTCCTTATATTTCTGTTGAAGAATTTCCATAGCAGTAGCTTGAACATCATAAGCTCTCTTCAACCTCTTCAACTCTCTTGTCAAGGCATAATTATCCAGAACCTCTTCTTCAACAGGTGTAACCTCATCAGCTCCCTCATCTCCTCCAGATGTCTGAGAACCATCTGTGGGAGTATAATCATTGGGAGTGGGTGGTTGATTTACACCATGATCTGAATCTTCAATAGCAATACCTTGCAGAGAAACAGTCTTTTCTGTTGAAGCAGTCTTTTCTCTTGAAACAGTCTTTTGAGAGATTTCTTGAACTGGTGAAGAAACAATGTTTTGAGAGACATCTTCTTCATTTGAAGGTGACCTCTCAGACTGTTGAGAATCATCTTGAGATGGAGTGGGAGCAGAGTCTGAATGTTCAGATGCATCCTCTGAATCTTCATGAGCAGCATCTCTAACAACTTGTGCTACCTCCAACATGTAAGCAGTGAGAGGTGTATCCCTACCAGAAAATTTAGCACTCTTGGTGGCCATGAAGGTAAACACCTTATCAGGAAGAGTAACAACTGGCAAAAATTCTTGGGGTTTAGGAACACCTTCAAGCTGTTTATTCAAAAAGACCTGTATGAACCTGGGATACATCAAAAATGGAGAACCATTCTTGATGTGTTTAAGCATACCATCAAGTATCATCCAAGAAAAATTGAATGGCTGATTAGTAGCTAGTCCTACCAAGGCAGATGCTATTGATTTGGGAAATTCATTCCAAGCAGTACTCTTGTTGCTTAGACAATGAAGTAGGACATGGATCAAATATTTCCAATGTGGACTGAATAAGGGTTTGTCAAAGGTTAGCTTGCGAAGTGAACCCTCATATCCAATATCCCTAAGTGTATCCCAAAGTACCTCTTTAGCAAAACAAGCAGTACCTTCTTCATCATTAAACTGAAGGTCTGTTCTTATAGAATCCTCTGTAATGCGAATATTACGCCCAGCAACCTTAGCTGTAATAAACCAAACATCCATCTCCTCCCATCCAGCTTTAGCAGTAGCCCAAAACTCTTGAATCCAAGGTGCAATAACATCGGGATTGACCAAAATAGCATAATTGATTGACGACCCAGTGAGAAAATCAATTATATCATGAAAATCAACATTCAATTCCGTTTTATCCAAGTTGGCTACCATATTGTGACGATTGCAAGTGGAACGAGCCATTGATGTATGATTGAGTAAGTAAGAGAGCGGCGAGGGTTATGTTTATGAAAAGTGGGATGTTAGTTATAAGGAAAGAGAATAATTCGGTAGGGTTAAGTATATATGGGTAAGATTTAAAAAATCGAATCCCAATAAATGCGCAAACCGTTATTTTTAGCCCTTATTTCTTTCCAAGAAAACCAAATAATATTTTACCACACTTTTGTCATCGTTAGAATAGTAACAGCACTTCCAACGTCAGCAAAGCAGTACCTTCATTATAGCCGTTAAACAGTACTTTCAGCATCCAAAACCCATTTGCCTATAAAAAGACTCTTCATACACACTTTACCTCATCACAAAAACATATCAAAAGCTTCAAAAACTTATCTTCATCTTTCAAAACCATAACTTCACCATGAGCAACTTTCCATTGGTTTATATCTCATCTGATGACTCTAGTGACACAGAGATTGAGTATAATTTTGACTCTGATTCTGATTCAGACTCAAAGCCAGGATGGAGTGATTACTTTCCTCCAACTGCATCAAGCTCAAACCAGAGAAACTCTAAGAGAAAGGCACCAACTGCTGCTCCAGCTACAACACTATCCAAAGAACTGCCAAGAGCCTTGAACCAAGCTTTAGAGGCTGCCCTGAAGAACCTGAAGATTCCTGTGGAAGAGAAGCCTGCAAGACTAGAGAAACCTCCAATGCAAGTGCTTTGCCTTGCTTGTCCAAGAAAGCAAGCATCTTTTGATGAAAAGAGAAAGAAAGCTCAGAATGCAAAACACAACTACCAGGGCAAAGGGAAAAAGCCTATGGAGTAGTTTATGTAGGTTGAGTAGGATTGATGTAGGTTTGCTTGATCATGTATCTCTGTTGATGTAAAGACTGTGGTCTTGAAAATGAATGTACTTTAACTTTTTAATGAATAAAAGTTCTTTTCTTTTGAATGATATATGTAGCCTCCCCTCAAAATATGAATAACTATTAATGCCTCCCCTAAAAAATAGCCTAAAAATTGATCATACCAATACTTACCACCAAATGCTTGAATCTTGAAACATCAAAGCCTTTTGTGAGTAAATCTGCTACATTATCATCTGTATGAATCTTGACAACATTAATCAATCTGTGCTCATAACAATCTCGAATAAAATGATGCCTAATCTAAATGTGCTTAGTCTTGGAATGGTACACTCGATTCTTCACAATACAAATAGTACTCTCATTATCAATGTTGATAGGAGTATTCTTGAAATTGAATCCATAGTCCAAGAGTTGATGTTGCATCCACAGTACATGTCCACAACAACTTGCAGCTGCAACATATTCTGCTTCAGTAGATGAGGTTGCTGCAATTGTTTGTTTCTTACATTGCCAATAGACTAATCTTCTTCCAAGATATTGGCATCCACCAGTGGTTGATCTTCTATCAAAATTATCTCCAGCATAATCACTATCTGAAAAAGCTTTCAAGTGAAAAGAGGACTCCTTAGGATACCACAATCCTAACTTAGGTTGATGCTTGAGATAGGCAAAGATTCTTTGTACAGCATTCATATGAGAAACCTTGGGTGAAACTTGATATCTTGCACATAGATAAACAGCAAACATGATATCAGGTCTTGATGCAGTTAAGTACATGAGACACCCAACCATAGATCTGTAAAGCTTGACTTCAACTGGTTTTCCATCTTCATCTTTACCAAGTGAATTTGAAGATATAATGGGTGTAGTGACTGGCTTGATAGTATTTAGGTTAAACTTCTTAAGAATGTCAGTGACATACTTATCTTGACTTATGAAGATACCAGTACTTGACTGTTTAACTTGAAATTCTTTTTGCATAAGTTCTTCAAACTCTTTCACCATGGACTGTTTTGTAGCTCCAAAGATAATATCATCCACATACACTTGAAGAAGCATGATATCCTTTTTGTCTCTTTTTATGAACAAAGTCTTATCAATGGCTCCTCTCCTATAGCCATGTTGTAATAGAAAATTTGAGAGTCTTTCATACCAAGCTCTAGGGGCTTGATGAAGACCATACAATGCTTTGACAACTTTGTAGACTTTGTTGGGATGTTCAGGATCTTCAAAACCAGGAGGTTGTTTAACATAGACCTCTTCTGTAATCTTGCCATAAAGAAAGGCACTCTTGACATCCATTTGATAGACTGGAAATCTCATATAAGAGGCAAAGGCAAGGAATAGTCTGATTGATTCAATTCTTGCTACAGGAGCAAATACTTCATCATAATCCACTCCTTCTTCCTGTCTATATCCTTGTGCAACCAATCTTGCTTTGTTCTTGATGACATTACCTCTTTCATCTCTTTTGACTCTGAAACCCATCTTGTACCAATTACCTTCATGCCATCAGGTAAATCACATAAGACCCAAACTTCTTGAAGCTTAAACTGTAGAAGTTCTTCTTGCATAGCTTCAACCCAACTTTCTTTAGTTAATGCTTGAGCTATATTCTTAGGTTCTTTTTGAGAGATGAAACAAGCAAACAAACAAGTCTGCTGATCCTTATGGTTCATCCTGTTTTGTTTATAAACAAAGCTAAGCAAAGCATTATGAGGCTTGATGGTATTTTTATCTTTAGACCTTGTAAGAACACCAGAAGTAGGAGAACCAATAATCTTATTTGTATGATGATTCTTATGTACTCTTGAAGTGTGAGCAGTTGGTACAGTAAGATCATCTTCCAAATTTGTGAAATCAGGACCTTGTTGAGAGAAAATTCCATCTTCCTGTAGCTCATCATCTGATTCTTCAAAAGGAGGCATGGATTGACCAGGCCAATCATTAGAATTTGTCCAAGTGTTTGAATTAACCCCCCCAGAAGTACTTTCAAATGGAGCAGCAGTACTTTGATCCAAAGTACTGGGATCCAAAGTGCTGTTGTCCAAAGTACTGTCAGATGAATTTTTAGATTTTCCCTTTGTCTTCTCTATTTCATAAGCTCATCTTTGTTCATCATCATAAGACTTTGCAAGTGTTTCTTGAAAAAGCATCCTATTGAGTTCATCTTGAATGGCTTGATCTTCATCAGAGATTATGGGAGTTGAATCAATAGTACTTTGTTTTTCAACAGTACTTTGCTTCTTGTTAACAGGAATAGACTCTGTATCTGGAACAGCTGTAGAACTTGCATTAACACCATGAACTATGAACTGGGAATATTCTTCTTCTGAATGAGAAACTTGATTCTCCTCCCTAACAGGCACATAGTTCATTGAAGGAGTCAATGCATCAAGGTCAAACATCCAATCAGGACCTTTACCTTTTTGGTTTGTCTGATCTTCAAGGAATTCAACATAGAGACAGTCTTGAACCTTCTTTGTAACCTTATTATACACTCGAAAACCTTTACTATTTGTAGAATAACCCAATAGATATCCTTTATCAGACTTGCCATCAAACTTTCCCAAATTATCAATGGTGTGGAAAACTAGAAGGGGGGGGGGGTGAATAGTTTTCCCCTCTTTTTCATTTTATAAAATGTTTGTTTGAAAAACCTTCAATTAGAGTTTATTATGAAAACAATATATAATCAATATGATTAATTATATATGTGTACTTTTGAGTTTGTTTCCAAAACTTACTTTTATGAATAAATCTTTGGTTGATCTTTATGTGAATATGTTTTCCTTTTGAAATCTTAAAACGTTTTGTATCAAATCATCTATTAAGCTAAACTTAATATGAGGAGTGTGAATAATAATGTAGTCGATCATATCATATAATTATGCACATCATTACAATATTAACTTGCAACTATAACACAATCAATCATCATGACAATATAAGCAACACCCAACACATATATGCAAGCATAGATATAAAGCGATAAATGCAAGAGTAAATGTAAAGAGATAAGAGAAAGAAGATGCAAACCGGACACGATGATTTATAGTGGTTCAGCTACAAGGTCTCCTTCCTTGCCCTACTCCACTCCCTGAGTCACCTACTCGAGAGTTTTCTTCACTACTCAACAAACTCCCTTTTGGCGGAGAAAACCTTACACAACGTTGCTTACATTATTTAACGACACTAAGCTAAATATCGGGTTCTAATAGTAGCTAGAACCAATCTCACGACACGACTTCAATCACTACACAACTTCTTCACAACTTCACGACTTCTTCACGACTTCATGACTTCTTCACGACTTCACGACTTCTTCACGACTTCACAAATTCACAACATCTTCACTACTTCACAACTTCATGACTTCTTCACTACTTCACACCTTTTTGTTAAGGTTTTCTCCGCCAAAAGGGAAGAATCTCCTCTTTACTACT
>LBNU01005501.1:13073-40035 GCA_014162995.1 Artemisia annua | reverse complement strand
TTTTTAACTTCCTCATCACTAGCAATGGGTACTAATCTATGTTTCAAAAGAATGTATTTTGGTTTAGGTTCTAACTCACTAGTTTCATCTTCAAATTTTACATTTTTAGTTTTACTAGTTGACACTCCGGTTGAGTTGTATTCTAACCCGGTTTTATCTACGGATATTCTTTGAATGCTAATTAATTTCTTGAGTGATTTACTACTATTTTCAAATTTCTCAAGTTTATTAATTTCTTCCTTAAGTTGCTCATTCTCATTTTTAACAACTATACATTCTCTACATTCTATAATGCTTTCTTTCCCTTTTTCTAAGTTGTGTATCTTAATTTTTAATTTAATTATTTCATCTTTTAATTTGTTGTTAGTTTGTTTTAGTAGTTTATTTTTAGCCATGACTTTTTGTCCTACTTTGCATAATATACTATGTGGAAAACTAGAAGGGGGGGTTGAATAGTTTTCTCCTCTTTTTCGTTTTATAAAAAGTTTGTTTAAAAAACCTTCAATTAGAGTTTATTATGAAAACAATATATAATCAATATGATTAATTATATATTTGTACTTTTGAGTTTGTTTTCAAAACTTAGTTTTATGAATAAAGCTTTGGTTGATCTTTATGTGAATATGTTTTCCTTTTGAAATCTTAAAACGTTTTATATCAAATCATCTGTTAAGTTAAACTCAATATGAGGTCTAATGATGTTTAAGGCCTAAAATTTTAAACCTAATCACTTTTTCTATCAAATGCTACTAAAATTTCTTAACAGTGAATCCTTAAGTTGAGCAGATTTGGTTTTAAAGGGAATTTTGACTTTTTGACTACAAAGATGCAATATTATGATTGATTTAGTACTAATATGATCTAAGGAACCTGTTTATGCAGTAAATGAAGCCTAAAAACTATTCTAACCTTATAATAATGCTTAATCCAAACACCCTTTTATTGGACTGTTAACACTAGATTTCTAAGATATGGACTTAAGGATCTAATGCAGCTTATACTAACTTATCACCTAGCTTATTGTAAACCTATTTAAGCACTAAAATGCAGAGTTATAAGACTAGAACTTTGAAATGCAAGTATGACTAATATGAGGCAGTTATGAACAATCTTAAACTATAATGCAGCAAAGCTAATAACAAGCAACAAACTAACTTCAAATAAGCTATCTAACACAAATTAGGCTAAAAGCTACTGACTTTAAGCTAATAAACTACAAATGCAAGTAAATGAGTAAGAAGACTTACTTAATACCCTTGACTGTGTGAAGGGTTTTCCACAGTGGCCTATCTTTGGATAGGCCAAGCTCTTCCAGCTATAGCTTGAACTATCACTCCTAAATAAGCTTAGTCAAATAAGCAATAACCTAAATATATATATATATAGTCCGAGGATAGCACCGGTAAATATGTATCCCCGGGTCGTTTCTCCCAACGAAGGCTAAGACTTGGTTCGTTGGTTCGTGTTCGTGATTCAAGAAATGAATCGTGTCGTGCAGGCTAAGGGAACCCTAACTTTCTACAAATAAGCACGAAAAAACAAATAAACACGGAAGAGCGCGAAAAAGCACGTAAAACACGAAAATTAAAACCTAAACGTAAAACGGGATCAAATCCTAAATTCCCGAGCTATTCTCGGGAAAAACTAAGTTAACTAGGGAAACTTACTTCTTAAAAGTAAAATTCTAAAATACCTAGGGGAAAAACGTAAATTAAAAACTTACTTTTCTATTTAAAATCCTTTACTTTTACTTTTTATTAATTTATTTTACTTAAAAATTACTTTTAATAAAACGTAAACTAAATTCAAAAGTTAACTAGGAAAAATAGAAAACTAAATTTGAAAGTTTAAAAATATCCTAAAAGTAAATTAAAATTTAGAAAATAATTTTTTTGGTTTTTATATATTTATTTTAAACTAAAAACTAATTATTAAATATTAACTAATTATTAAAAATACTAAGAATAGGAAAATAAGGTGAAAATTAAAATTTATTTTTCTAAAATTATAAAATAACTAAAAAGTAATTTTAAAACTGAAAAACTATTTTTTTTTTTTTATTTAATTATTATTAATTAAAACTAATTAAAAGTGATTAAAAACTAAAATTAAATAAAATAAATAGTAAATAAGCTTAGAAAAATCTGATTTTTTTAGGGAAATTCTAAATTAATATTAAGAACCTAGGAAAAATAAGCTACCTTAATTTTGACCACAAAATAAGCGGTTTGACCCTAATAAGCAGTTCTAAATAAGCACTAATAAGCTAAAACTTAAGCAAACTAACCAAAACTTTTACAGAACCTAAAAATTACTTAATTAAGCTCTAATGACCAAAGAAAACACAGAAAAGCACACAGGATAAGCTGAATAAGTACTTAGAACAGATGCACAGAAAATAGTTTAAACACCCTACTTTGGACCTAGAAAATAAGCTCCTAATAAGCTCTAAACCTAAAACTAATGCAAAACAGATGAAGAACACCTAGAACACTACCTAAAAACCTAAAAAGCCCTAATTCTAAAGCACTAATTGAAGCTTAATTAACCCAAGTAAAACTGCTCAACTTCTGCTTATGCTGAATGTTCAGTGGAGGGACAAATTTCAAGACCTAATTTAGCCCACTAAATGATGTTGGAAATGAGAAATTTAAGTTTGAACCTAAAGTATGCTAGGTGAAATAACCCTAAATGCAATATTATGGCCTAATTTCAACTCTAACCCCAAGAAATAAAGCTCTAAAGTACCCTAGTTGAACCTGTCCTGTGCCCAGATTGTATGCAACTTGACTTTTTATAATGCAATCTATCTTTGACTTATATGAATTTTAACAGCCTAGATCTACTAAATGATGATAGTTGCTGATGTTTATACCTAAAAATTCTAAACTTAATTACTTTTGCTAAGAATTTACCCTAAATGTTTTGACAGATTCTATTATTCCTAAGCAGATTTTAAGTTTTTGTGAATTTTGACTTTTTAGCTATAAGGATGCAATATTATGATAAATTTAGACCTATTCTGACCTAAGTGATATGATTATGCAGTGAATTGAGCCTAAATGCAACTCTAAGACCTCAAATCAGCTTAAACCAAACACTAGTTTTAGTGATTGTTTACACTAAGTTTTCAAGTTAGGGACTGCTACACTTAAAACAGCTTATAGGAACCTGTTAACTAGCTTAATGCAGACCTAGATGATCACTAAAATGCAAGTTTAAACTACAAATAATCTAAGTGCAATGTATACTAAATTAACACAGTTTATACCTAAGTGTTGGGTACTATGCAGTCACACAAACAATTGGCTACAACTAATGATTACTATTAACAAATAAGCTAAATGTGGCTAGAATTAAGCTAATAACTAACTACTAATAGCTAAAGCAGAAAGAGAAAAGAAAAACTTACTTGGGAAAGTGGCTGCTAAAATGAAATGGAACTAAGGAANNNNGGGAGTGACATTGGCTCCTTGAGTGAGCTCAATGGTGTTTCGATAGCCAAGGTGGCTAGGTCGGGAGTACTCTCCTAAGGTGCGGGGTCTAAGAGGTTGGTTTGGTTGTGGTGGGTGGTTTGGTTGAATTGGGTTGTTGGGATCAAGGATGTTACCACCTTCCATGATGGCGGATGGTAAAGATTACGAACAAAAACACAAAGAAAAAGATAGACTAAAGAAAATCCTAGAAATTAAAATAAAAATCTCGCTAGAAAGGAATCTAGTGAGTAGACCTAAAGAAATAAAAATTCTACCTAAACAATAACTATTCCCCGGCAGCGGCGCCAAAAACTTGATGAGTGGTTTTGCGACCTTACAACAGGTTTTACATCTCGAGGGATCTCAAGAGGCTTACAACCCCACCAGGCAGTGTACATGACCGATGTAGTATAGGATAGTGGTAAGTACGGGGGATTGATCGTTCTCTCACAGGGAATAGTGTTCGTTAGGATAGAAAAGCTAATCTAATAGGTCTAAAGGTGGAAGGAAGATTCTTTTTGTATTTTTTATATTTTTTAGAAAGCAAGTAAAATCTCGGTTTTTAGAGGAAGGGCGTAATTAGTTGCTAGTCAACTAACCCAAGTTTACTACTTTTGCAAATTAAAATAAAATAAATATCTAAACTATTGTGGTTGTGAAAACAATATGGAGAAAATTGTGTTTACTTAGATTTCATTACTCCCTAACTATCTTTTACCGGTTAATTGATATGTGTGTTACTTGTGTGGATGAAGGGTGTATTCCTAATAACTCATGGAGTGGCATACATATCTCTCCAATTCTATGAGCTCTTATCTCCTCCTATGCCATGCACGGCACAACCATAGGGATTGTAAACAGTGGCTCATGCGTTAAATACTACCTTAATAGCCTAGTATGCCTTGGCTACATGTTTCCCAAGACGTTCAAGCACGTTACCATAAAGGAGGTTGGCCAGTTTTCTTGAGCCTAACATTGATGGAACAATCATCCCAACAAACAACAACACATCAATTAACCAATAATTAATAGTTAGGTTTCATTAGATCTAAGCAAACACAAGAGAATTTAGCTACACATGTTAATTAAAAGACAAGCAAAAGAGATAATCAACCAACACATAGACATATTGATTGAATTAAAGTGAAGACTTATCTTTAATTAAGCATGAGGGTTCCAAGGGTTGGAAACCCTAAAAAGTACAGAAAATTCGTCTTTAGGGTTTGCCCTAAAAGTTCTCCACAAAGTTCCACACTAATGAATGAAAATTAGAAAACTATATATAGATTTTACACTCTGACGGCGTCAGGTTATAAGGGCTGACGCCGTCAGCTCGCCGCCATTAGGTTTCTCGGATGGCCTAGATCCACTTCTGACGCCGTCACCTTATAAATCCTTCTGGGCCGTCACTCTTTAACTTTACTCCTGACGGCCTACTTTTCCTAACACCTGACGGCGTCAGGTGTTAAATCCAAAATTTCCTCTGGCCCGTCATTTGAAAATTGGTTTCCACTCTTTTGTCAAGGCTTTCTGACGGCGTCACCTTGTGACTTCTGACGCCGTCAGGTTGTAAATCATCATCTTTTGAGACTTTGTCGTTTTCTTCACTTTTATGCTCCAAAAACGTCCGAATATGCATGTTTTCCAGAATTCCTCTCAAAAGTACCTAAAATGACAAAAGGAACGATTTAGGGCAATATTTGATCACATTTATACGAATTAGGGCTTAAATGACCCCCTAAAAGCGTAACATTTTTCGTCTCATCATTCACTTTTGAGCTTTTTACAACTGCTTATTTTAGCTGCTAGTTTGATCCATTTTAGCAGTATATACTGATTTTTCAGTTTATGTGTTTTTGGCTAAATTTGCTTGTGTTCTTGATTCCAGTGATTGATTTGAGTGTTGTTAAGTGTGTTTGACTTGTCTTAACTGTTCTGAGCTTATTGGTGCTTATTTGAGCTCATTTGGCTTATATAAGCACTATATTGAAACTGTTTTGGCTTGCATAACATAATCAGAGTTCAATTTTGGTCAAAATCAAGTGTTACAGAGCTTATTTGAGTCCTAAAAGCAATTTGTGAAAGTTTGACTTAATTTGGTCAAACTGCTTATTAATAAGCACTTTTCCCAAACTGCTTTTTGACCTAATAAGCACTTAACTGCTTATTTTTCAAAACTTTTTGATTCCAGTAGCTTTTGAATATTATTTTAGATTTTCCATAAAAGTTTCAGAATTATTTGATTAGTTTTGATATTTCTTTTTCATCTTCCTTTATTTTTAAGTCATTTTAAATCATTTTAAATTCAAATTAAATCACAAAAAGACAAAAATAATTTTCATTTTTATTTTTAAAATTAGTTTTTAGTTTAGTAAGATTTTTTTTCAAAATTAGATTTGTAGATTAAATCTTTTATTTTCTAATTAGTTTAAATTTCTTTTATTAAATAAAAATACAAAAATAGTTTTAATTCTTAAATAAAAATAAAAAGACAAAAATAATAATTTTCTTTTTCTAAAATTTTTCTTTTATTATTTTTAGCCTAGAAAAATTTAAATTGCATACCTAGAATTAGATTTGCATTAGTTTCATGTTTTTAGTTGTTACGTTACGTTTATTTTACGTTTCTTATTTCGTTTTTACGTTTTTAGCTTACGTGTGCCTCATTTACGTGATAAACTTGCTTACGTGTTTATTTGTGCTTTATTTGCTTATCATTAGTGTAATTCTCATCATTATCATTTTATCCCGTTCACTACACGTTTTGCGACACGGAAATCGAATTTCCATTCACACCTTCACACAGAACGACTCGGGATATCCGTATTTCTTTCGGATTTCCTTGAAATACTATACTATAAACTATATATATTGATTTTCGCGAATCATTGACTTTCGTTGACCAAAACTCATTAACCAATTCAAAACAGAAGTAGAGTTATAGAACTCACTTCAAGCTATTATCTAGCTTGAATGAGCTTTTGAGAAAAGTAAACTAAAGCTTGTAAAAGATTTATATTAGTAGATTGCTAGAAAATTATTTGACAATGATATTAAATTGAAAAACTAAAATTTTATTTAAAACTTGAATTGAGTACACAACTTTAAATTCAGAAATACAACAAGCTCAGCTACAATTACTCTTAAAGCTACCCTAATCTAACATATTCCTACCCTAAGATCTAACAGCCTCAAATCGTGGGTGAGGAAGGCTTTAAATAGCTGAGCTCAGGATTGCCTCAGAAGGATACAGAAGAAGTATCTTCACCGAATATCTAATTTTAGATTCCTTGTGCTAGTTCAATCCAATTTTAGCCATTCGATCACAATTGATGAGGTGTCGAATCTAATCACAGCCGTTTATTGAGCCAAGCTGGCAATCCAAGCTCTACACACTCTGCCACGTAAGAATATTCTAAGTACTATGCTTAGGGCACAAGGGTATTGCCGGAATTTCAGGTGGTGATTGGGAAGAAGAAGGGTAATAGCGGGGGTGATTTAGGGATTAGTTTATTATATTTCAAAGGTGTTTGACCATGGGTTATGGGTGGGTTGACCGGGTAAATAAAGGTGTCGGGGTTGTATTTGCAGGCCGGGTAGTGGTGGTGGGCTTTGGTTATATAAAATGGGATTGGGCCTGGTTTTGTTGTTGGGTTAATTGAATTTAGAATATTTTATGTAGTTAAGGTTTTAGGATTTATTTTTAGGTTAGGTTTAAGGTTAAGGGACTAAACATGCCAAAATTGCAAACTTCATTTAAGGATTATTTTTGACAAGTGATGGAGCGTCAAGGGTATATTTGACATCTCGGGCTTGAATGTGATTTATCTTTGAGAAATTCCTCCCCGGCTCCGGCTTATATTCCTCTTTTCCAAATCTCGTGCTCGTTTTGTCGTTTTGTCTTTGTTTTTGTCCATTTCACACATATCCGTACCTGCACATTCAAAAACAAAAAAACACACATATTTGGCATTTATGGTCGGGTTTTTGGTCTTTTTTGGTTCGTTAACTTAGGTAAAAGGTATGTGTAAATACACACATACCACAATAACATAACATTATAAACTAAACAATATACCAAACAATAGTAGCATAACATTATAAACTAAACAATACACCAAACAATCAATATACCAAACAATCAGAATGCTATCACTAACTGACCCACATGGACTTTTCCTTTTGATGACTTTTGCTGGGCTGCACTATCATTTCCATATTAAAAAACTTCAACTCACAATTGCAGGCTTATTTGCAGGCGAACTTACAAAACAATTACAAGAAGTAAAATGGAAAATGTTCCATACCTACTGAGACTTGATAACCATTATAAAACAAAAGACTACAGCAAAGGACCAAATAACACAGAATGATAACCAGACGCAACCAATAGTCACCAAAATGAGCTTTTAAATCCTCTACTGCAGACCCATGAATAGATACTATAAACACTTTGACTGTCACATTTCCTGTCAATTTACAGCCTACTCCAAACACCCTAAAGCTTATTGCCAAACACACCTTTTATAGCCTACTCAATTTACAACTCCAAACCCAATTCAACCCATTTTAAGATAAATGGGTTGTACCAACACTTAACCCAAACACCCCCGATGTAGGATGCAAGCCTGCAAGTCTGCAAGTAAGCATGTCACATTAACTTTTAACAAGTAAAAATAAACCATTAAGTATTCTAAATTGCCACTGTGCGTGAAACAAAAGAAAATAAAATTCCAGTAGCCATGAAACTAAAGAAACATTAAGGAACATTTCCAGTAGACTAATTTTCTACTTTTCTAGTAAGCATGAAACAAAAGGAACATTAATGAAATCTTATATATAATATAAACTTAGGTTGTCTTATAAATGCAAAATACCCCTAATAAATGTTTCAAGAGTTGATTATTCCAAATATGCCCTTCAAATGTGATTTTAACAAATGTCTTATCTATAAACATATAAGATTGAGTCCTAAAATTTAAGGGGGAGTAATGAAGACAGAGGTTGTAGAGTTAAAAACGAGTTGGATTCCTTAAATGTCTTACCTGCGTATGAATGATTGCATATAAAGAGTCCTTAAGTTACAATTGTAATCATGAAAGGAGATGAAGTGCAAGGGTTGCCCGAATTGATCACATGACATTTAGTATAGAATTAAAAGTCGGTTAAATGAAGTGCAAGGGTTGCGAAAGGTTGTAATAATAATTAATGATTTAACCTAATTCATGCCTATATAAACCGGCCAAAATCACATTTAGTATGTACATTTGAAGATGATTCACACATCTTTTAGATCTTTGATTGTTGGTAGCGGTATGTAAATTCTCTTTTGCAACATTTTGGAGATGATTCACACATCTTTTAGATCTTTGTAATTAACTTGGTCTTCTTTTTTTCTTAATTTAGTTATCATACGCAGGTACCATGAAAATCACACAAGATCATGCATGCTCAGATAAATGGAACCAAAGATTGGGATACCAACTATTTTCTTTGTTTCTTACATATTTAGGTGATTGTTATAGATAAGCATATATATAGATATATGTATTATGTTAATGCATTTTCATATACAAGTAATTTATGTGCGTTTTCTATTGATGTAGCTCACATGTGCGAATTGATTCAAGAAAATGTGCACGAGCATGTATGTAAAGCAACATTTAAATGGTTAAATGATACTTTTTAGCGTGATTAGTTTATGTAAGTAGTTGCTTTCGAATGCTCTTTGAGAAATATTAGAATGAATTTATCGTGTGCAATTGAATTATTATTGAAAAGAAGAAGGTCCGCGCATCGCAAAGTGTTTTCTTTTTCTATATGTAGAATCATTAGTGAGAAACCAATATTTACGCCCATTAAATGAGTTTGCCATAATAGCAAAATACGACATATTAAAAATATCACATTGAGTAATGAATAGAAAGGAAAAAATACATAATTTTGACTTAAAGCCGTTTGTAAATTATAATATCAAATAAAAAAGTTGAGTTTTAAACATAAGCAAAAGTTCAAACTTTTATCGAAAAACAAAACCGGTGCATTTAATGTGAAGTATATACAACATCGAGATGGAAGTGCAAGGCTTGCCGGAATTGATCACATGATATTTAGTAATTAGTATAGAATTAAAAGTCGGTTATGGATTGAGATGAAGTTGAAAAGGTTGCAAGAATAATTGATGATTTAACCTAATGCAATATATATAGATATATGTATTATGTTAATGCATTTTCATATACAAGTAATTTATGTGTGTTTTCTATTGATGTAGCTCACATGTGCGAATTGATTCAAGAAAATGTGCACGAGCATGTATGTAAAGCAACATTTAAATGGTTAAATGATACTTTTTAGCGTGATTAGTTTATGTAAGCATGCAACTTGAATAATGAATATAAAAGAAAAAGTACATAATTTTTGCTCGAACCCATTTGTAAATTAAAAAAATTAAGTTTAAGACATAATAGTGGAGTCCAAAGGTTTTAGGAATTATTAATAGTGTGTTAATTAATATTCATTTGGTTAGCTATTTAGAATTGAGTTTATTGATAAAATTTATTAATATTAGTTAGACTTCAATGTTAATTTTCAATGAAATTAGTTGTACAATAAAATGAGATGAAGCTAAAAAGGTTTGTAACGATTTTTATACAGTTTATGTGGCATTATTATATATACATTATTACACAAACTTTAACTTACAAACTTAATAAAGAAAATATTTAACGCACATTAAACTATGACCAATTAGATAGACCCCGTGTGCTTCATATTACCATGCAAAAACCATCTAATGGACAAGTATTGTAGGGCTAAGTAATAGACCAAAAGAAATAAAGCCATTTTTTTTTATCATGCAAATAAGTAATAGGCCAAAAGAAACAAATCCATCAGCTTAATAACCAAAAGCTCATATATAAAATACAACACCACAAAACCAAAACAACATCAAATACTTTTAAATTTTATACAAGAAAGTTAAAACATTTCATACAACATACGAAACAATAATTAAGTATACACTCGCCAATATACAGAAAGAATACACGATTAACAATTAGATTCTTAGCCCGTGCGTAGCACGGGTTCTGCATGTCTCGTACTAATAGTACTAAACTTCCATTAGTGATGTTTTCTTGCGGCCCTTTGGTTGTTCTACCTCCTCCATGTCACTGCTCTCAACCTCAACAGGTACTTGATTAACTGAGTTTGATTCCAACGTCATTTAACAACAAATTAAAATAATAATAATAATAATAATAAAGACAACAACTAATAAGTTAATATATGTCAAAATTTCAACTAAAAATCAAACAATAAACCCTATTATTGAACAATTACCTTTTCTTTGAATGATGATGATCTTGTTAGTTGTGAGGGAAAAGTATGAACAACTAAGAGATGATAATGGTTGGACTGATTTTTGAGGGTTTAGTAGAATAATAGATTTGAAGGAAGGGTTTACAGAGGTTCTGTAATGATGATAAATGGGTAACCAAAGATTTCATGCATAGGAAATTGATACTAAACAGACTATAGACATGAGACATTGATCTCTAAAGAGTAATAATTATAAAAGCAATAAGCGATTATCGGGTCTTATTGGGTTGACCGATAACATTATTTATTTAACCTTAAGCCGACCCGATAACAATATCGGGTTATTGAGTTCGGATCAAAACAACCCGACTAGATTTTTTTGACCCGATTAGACCCGACTTGATTAGCCTTTTCGGGTTCAGGTTCGGATTGGGTCAACCCGACCTTACTGACACCCCTAAATTGCAAGTTAACTTTTCTTAACCAAACCACGAATCAACCCAGCTCGATAACACGCAACAACCCGACCAATATCCCAAGCAAAACTCGAACCCTGAGAACTTCTGACATTGGTGCGAAGCTCATCTCACGTGTCAATCTCTCTCATCATCCACACCAACAAAGAAAAGCCAAAAACACGTGTCATGCATTTTTTTTCTTTTTTTTAATTGATTTTAATTAACAAATACGATCATACCATCCATATACCACTACCATGAACCTGAGCACAGAGTAAAACACCTACAACAAACAAACCATATTGACTACCTGATCAATTTCCCCCTCTTGGTTGTGACGTCACCATCGCTGTTTGTTCACCACTACGCATCATCATTCATTAATAAATTAAACGAATTTGATCACATCATAATAAATTTATAAATAAAATTTGAGTTGATTGAATTGAATTGATCTCTATTGGCAATGGCTCATTGGCTTAAAGCTGCTGAAGGTTTGTTTGTTTTTTCCTAACCCTAGATCAAATATTTATGATTTAGAAATGCTGTTTTGTGATTTGAATTTGATTAATAGGCAATGGGCGTTAGGTAGTTAGGTTTTATGTGTGTGAGATCTGGATCGTTGAAGTTAGTTAGCTAGTATGTGAAGTAGAGTTCGTTAAAGCGTATCGGTTTTTGAGAAATGTAAATGTGTGATTTGAGTCGCGAGTCTGAAAATAGTAAGAGTTACTGCTATCTATGAAAGATAAGAAATTGAATGGTGGAATTCAGGTTTTGGCATCAGTTAGGGCTATTCGTGCAAACTTGTATCTATTTTTTAGTCGGCCAAAAAGTGATACTTTGCAAAAGAGTACAATGGTTATTTGCTGCTTTGCAAATGTATACGTGTTTGACGAAAGAAGCAACATTTTAGGCCCCCTGAAAAGACTCTAACTAAGAAACTTAGGACAGCAAAAGGGCCTTTGGCCTAGCGGTATGTGGGTGGCCAATTAACCAACTGGTT
Organism: Artemisia annua; assembly: GCA_014162995.1. Classification (NCBI taxonomy): domain Eukaryota; kingdom Viridiplantae; phylum Streptophyta; class Magnoliopsida; order Asterales; family Asteraceae; genus Artemisia; species Artemisia annua. Next base: position 27,775 of record LBNU01005501.1, on the reverse strand, counting down.
GTGGGTTCAAGTCTTAATTGAGATTTGAGACATAGGTGGTATTTGGTGGTATCTGGAGCTGTGTATTTTGAAGGGGGAAAAAAAATAAACTAAGGACAGCATGAGTACCGTAAATATAGGGATTTATTGTTTGAACTAAATTTGTAGAAGATACTGGAACCATGTCCTTAGAGTTTAAAGTAGGATGCCACTTGGGTCAATGCTAGTGAAGCAGAAGGACTTTTTACAGTTAAGGGAGTTCGAAATAAGTATCCTTTTAATGCCGCAATTCCTGCTGCTGTGCTATTAGCAAAACGATCTAATGAGAATGTATAACCATTATATGTATGATTTACTGCTCTATAATAGGATAGGGGAAGCTTTAATCTTCTTTTTCACTATACGTTCGCTATCCTAATATCCTGTCTAAAGTTGCTTGTCCTTTATGTCATGGTTAAGAGCCCCCGAGGCTTAGAGTGCGTCTACCATTAAATGAATGAATCATTGACCTTACTTGGTTTGTTTCTTTTATTTGTTTTATTGATTATCTGTATCTCCAAAACACTGTAATTAGTTAGTTTAATCTTAAACGGGGACATCCTATATGCATGCAATGCATGATACGTTTTGCTTATACTTCTGTTTTAAAAAAATTTGGCATCTTATAGCTTTTTGGTCAACAAGATTTAAATGTATGTTTTACTGGTACTAGTTATTTATTTTACGGGAACACACACACAAACATATGAATTATATTATAGCGGGGGAGTATGCGACATACATGTCTACTTGTCACATATGTTCTATGAACTTGAAATTGCTTAAAGTCTCGCAAAGCTAAGCTCATGATCTGTGCTTCACAGATTTGTTCGAAGTTGTAGATCGAAGAGCAAAGCTTGTGGTCGGTGATGAGCAACCAAACTCAGAGTCACCAGGTTAGTATTTGTATCTTTGTACTCTGTATCTATGTTTACATATAAAACGGAATGTTTCTATGTGCTTGTATGATGAGCACCGACTGTCTTTTTCAACTATGTGCGTGTTTTTTGGGTTACAAAATCATTTATGTCCTATACTGGCACTAAACTTGGATAAAAATAATAGTAGTTTGGTAACTGAAACGGATGTTACACAACTATGGCGTAAAGAGATGTAACTAATATGTCTCATTCACTTGAAAATCTGCTGCGAAAAAAATGAGCCGGTTTACTAAAGTAGGACTTGCTTAAGTTATTGGAGTTTGGGACTGTTATTTTCTACTAATTATACTAAGTTTTTAAAGGGTTTTGAGACCGTCTTAATAGTTAGATTTAGTGCTGATTAGGATTGTTTTAATGGTTGTCTTAATAGTTATTCAAGGTGTTTGGGACTGTTTTTAATAGCTGAATTGATGGGTGCTTGAAACTGCCTTGATAGCTGAATTCAAGGGTGTTTGAGACTATTTCAATTGCAAATTTTAGGGTGCTTGGAACTGTAATAATAGCCGAATACAGTGGTGTTCTGACTATTTTTAATAGGCATTGTTATTGCAAAATAAATTTGACTTATACTAAATTAATAGGAGTAAGGATCAAATGAGAAATAAAACTAAAATGAGAAGGATGAGAAGAAACCACAACCGCACATTTTAGATGCACCTACAAAAGTAGATGCATCTCCACTTAATTCTTTTTTCCTTATTTGAAATGTGTGGCCAGTAATATTTCTCACTCTTCTCATTTGATTTTCTCTTCTCACTAGATCTCTTCCCAAATTAATAGATGTAAAGTTCAAAACATTTTAAGACAATATATTTGATATTAAGTACATGATAAAAATTTTATGTTAAAACCCCGTGCGTGCACGGGTATTATAACTAGTTAACAAATACGATCATACCATGAACCTGAGCACAGAGTAAAACACCCCAAAGTAACAACTAATCGAACAACAAACCAACCATATTGACTACCTGATCAAAAAATTTCCCCCTCCTCGTTGTGACGTCACCATCGCTGTTTGTTCACCACTACGCATCATTATTCATTAATAAATTTATAAATTAAACGAATTGATCACATCATAATAATAAATTTATAAAAAAAATTTGAGTTGATTGAATTGAATTGATCTGTATTGGCAATGGCTCATTGGCTTAAAGCTGCTGAAGGTTTGTTTGTTTTTTCCTAACCCTAGATCAAATATTTATGATTTAGAAATGCTGTTTTGTGATTTGAATTAGATTAATAGGCAATGGGCGTTAGGTAGTTAGGTTTTATGTGTGTGAGATCTGGATCGTTGAAGTTAGTTAGCTAGTATGTGAAGTAGAGTTCGTTAAAGCGTATCGGTTTTTGAGAAATGTAAATGTGTGAGTCTGAAAATAGTTAAGAGTTTTACTGCTATCTATGCAAGAAAGAAATAGAATGGGGAAAGTCAGGTTTTGGCATCGGCTAGGGCTATTCGTGCAAATTTATATTTAGTGTTTAGTCGGCCAAAACAGATACTTTGCAAAATAGTAATGGTTATATGCTGCTTTGCAAATGTGTATGTGTTTGACGGATGAAGCAACATTTGGCCCCCTGAAAAGGCTCCAACTTAGAAACTTAAGATTTCAGGTTCGATAGTGTCGATAAGGTATTAGCCACCGGTGACCGTACTTTCGTAAAAGCACCATCGGGCTGTTCTTCCTCTTGAACCTCGAACAAAAAAAAGATATCGCCATCAGCGGGCCTTTGGCCTAGCGGTATGTGGGTGGCGGGTGGCCAATTAACCAAAGTCTTAATTGAGACATAGGTGGTATTTGGCGTATAGGTGTGTGGAGCTGTGTATTTTGAAAAATAAAAAATAAACTAAGGACAGCATAAGCACCGTAAATATAGGGATTTATTGTTTTAAGTCAATTTGTAGAAGATACTGGAACCATGTCCTTAGAGTTTAAAGTAGGATGCTACTTGGGTCATCCTATTCAAGCAGAAGGACTTTTTAGTTTTTACTGTAAAGGGAGTTCGAAATAAGTTTCTTTTTAATGCCACAATTCCTACTGCTGTGCTATTTATATGTTCTAGTTTCTAATCTGTGTATCTTCATAGATGCAGTATATCAGCAACATGCCCTAAAGAGAATGTATAACTTTACTGCTCTATAGTAGGATAGGGGAAGCTTTAATCTTCTTTTGCACTATACGTTCGCTATCCTAATATCCTGTCTAAAGTTGCTTGTCCTTTATGTCATGGTTAAGAGCCCCCGAGGCTTAGAGTGCGTCTAACATTAAATGAATGAATCATTGACCTTACTTGGTTTGTTTCTTTTTTTTGTTTTATCGATTATCTGTATCCCCAAAACTCTGTAATTAATTAGTTTAATCTTAAACGGGTACATCCTATATGCATGCAATGCATGATATTTGTTGCTTATACTTCTGTTTTTAAAAAATTTGGCATTTTATAGCTTTTTGGTCGGCAAGATTTAAATATATGTTTTACTGGTACTAGTTATTTATTTTACGGGAACACACACACAAACATATGAATTATATTATAGCGAGGGAGTATGCACATACATGTCTACTTGTCACATATGTTCTATGAACTTGAAATTGCTTAAAGTCTCGCAAAGCTAAGCTCATGATCTGTGCTTCACAGATTTGTTCGAAGTTGTAGATCGAAGAGCAAAGCTTGTGGTCGGTGATGAGCAACCAAACTCAGAGTCACCAGGTTAGTATTTGTATCTTTGTACTATGTATCTATGTTTACATATAAAATGGAATGTTTCTATGTGCTTGTATGATGAGCACCCACGGTCTTTTTCAACTATGTGCGTGTTTTTTGGGTTACAAAATCATTTATGTCCTATATTGGCACTAAACTTGGATAAAAATAATAGTAGTTTGGTACTGAAACGGATGTTACACAACTATGGCATCAGTATCATGCAAAAGTCTTTTTTGTTGTGAAACGAAATTGCAGATTTTATATACATGATTGTCCTCTACTTCTGATAACTGCATTGTGATCATCTATTTGACTTAAATATTTGTTTTTCCATGTTCTCCCATTCTGTGCCATTAAGGTTCCAATGGACAAGGATCTCAAGCAAAGAGTAAAAAGTCAAAAGTAAAGGTATCTAATGGGATTTGTATAAATTTATGTGAGTATTTCTATTCGCATGTGATCTGAAACTGCATTAATTGCAGCCTAAAGAGGGAAATCCTTCAGATGGAAGGTCGATGACTGTTGATACTTCCTCGAAGAAAGCTAGCTCTCGCATATCACTGTCAAAAGTCTCATCCCGCAACGACCTACCCGCTGCTTCAACTGATAATGATAGAAGCAGTCATATTTCACCATCTTTGAAAACCAAAGATGAGGTGCAACACAAAGTTAATAATGACGCCTCCAAATCAGATATTCCTGAGTCTTCGTTATCCTTGAGTGATCAGCCGAACCATGACACTGTTTATGACGAAAATACATCAACGTCTATTAATCAAGATGCTGTCCTACCAATTTTAAATGGTGATCCTTTCAATGAGGCTTCTTCAAAGTCTGGTGAGGAAGTCTCGTCAGCACCTATAACCTTGGAAGAGAAAGAAGCTGAAAGAAATCATCCAACTGACTCTAGTCAAGATATCCTACCTAAAGATAAAGGAAGCGAGATTGTGATTAACAGAGAGGGGTCTCAGTCTTTTAATATAGATTCACCTCCAAAAGTTAATCCATCAGAGGTAAGGGATCTCAAATCAGAAAATCAGCTAGATGAAAAGAAGTATGAAGACCATAAACCTGTAACTTCCCCAATAAAAGTACAAGATCAGCTTGGTTCAGCAAAGAAAAGGCAAGACGAGTCTGGTTCCCCAAAGAAAGCACAAGATCAGTCTGGTTCCCCGAAGAAAGCCCAAGATCAGCCTGGTTCCGAAAGCAGAGTACAAGATCAACCTGGTTCGATGAATATTGTACAAGATCAGCTTGACGAGGTATAGTTATGATGCATCACATTTTTGGATTCTTTGTTAGCGTTGGATTTTATTACATATGTTGGTTGTAGGGTGTAAGACATTTTTACTTACATCTTTTTTATATTCAATAGGCGCAAGGACTGCTTGAAAGTTCAAAAACCACTGGTCAGTCAAAAGAGGCTAGGTTGGCACGGGTAAGGTTACATGTTTATTTTCATTTTCATAATTATGCATTCAGTCTTTCGTAGTGTTTATAGGATGTTGCTTGTCAAACATTCTTACTTAGTTACTTATATGAAAGTAAAGTGTTATTTTGATATTTTCTATATGAGTGTGGAGTTCATGTTTGTGCTGCTTTCCATAGGTTTGTGCTGGGCTTTCATCTCGCCTTCAAGAATACAAATCAGAAAATGCACAATTAGAGGAGCTTCTTGTAGCAGAGGTACTGTGTAAATGCATGATGTTTGTGCATTTGGTATGCTTTAGAAAGCATTATTTGTATATCAAATAAATGTCGATTATAGCTTCTTCTACCTTAACAGAGAGACCTCAGTAAATCATATGAGGCACGCATACAACAGTTGCAAGAAGACTTATCTATTTCAAAGGAGGAGGTGAATAGAGTGGAGTCAAATATGTTGGAGGCCTTGGGTGCTAAGAACGCCGAAATCGAGGCACTTGTCAGTTCCATGGACACATTAAAAAAGCAGGCTTCTATATCTGAAGGAAATTTGGCATCATTGCAGGTTTTTGCACTCCTATGAAGCATGCAAGTTTTACATCTTACTCTTGCTACCTTATATGGTTTTTGGTATTGACAGATGCAATAATGACTCTCCAATTTGCTGTGTAAACTCTCCACTTTACTGTATAAGAAACTCCTCACGTTTCTTATATTTGAAGTGACCCAATTGATTCATATTGTACTGTTAGGGATGAGATAACTCTAATATGGGAGAGGATGTTTATAGTACCAAAACTAGTTTATCTAGAAGAATGAAATTTATTTTACAGTGGCACGTGATAATATGATAGTGAGTTGTGTTCTATGAAAGAATTTTGCACATATCTGCATAGATAGAGTTTGTTATTAATATGAGAGATGGTCTGTGGGTCTTGATTCTTTTATAGATTGCAAAGTGAAGTGATGTAGCTTAAGTTTGAGGTGCGTTCGCATGATTTAGGTAGAGTAGGCTCATTAACGACTAAATTATGATGTGATTGAACTTGAAGAATGAAGAGTGACTGGACAATAACAGAAGCAAAGTCTTGCAAGTAAATTGATTGAACAATTACAGTTTCGTGCAAGTAAATTGATTGGACAATTACAGTTTGAGCCTGCCTTGGTTTAATGTAGATTAATCATATGAGCTCTCCCTTCTAAATCAAAAATTGTTTCAAACTTTTCTGTAACTAATATACGTAATAGAACTCATAGTGTTTTTGCTAAATAGGCTCTTTAATGACATATTGATTTCCAGTAACATTTGGTATCATGCTTTTGTACTTATGTGTTTGCACCCCTTCTTGTACTTGATTTTTTTTTTATGTGAATCATTTGTCAGTCGTCATAAAATTATACTGATGATAACTATCTCCTTTGTATTTTTTTGGTTTGTTTTTTTACCAACGATCATAGAATAGCTCAAACTTATATAACCACTTGTCTTACTTTTTACCAGGCAAACATGGAGTCAATAATGAGGAATAGAGAGCTAACTGAAACAAGGATGATGCAAGTAAGGATCTGGTTATTGCCAAAAAGTGATGCATTGAGTGTTGTGTTTTTCTAATCCTTGTGGGTGGTATGTTTCTGATATTGTTGGGTATGCGATTTCCAGGCCATTAAGGAGGAGCTTGCAACTGTAGAACGACGAGCAGAAGAAGAACGTGCAGCACACAATGCTACCAAGATGGTCTGGATTCACTAAAATGCTTTTTCACGTTCCTCTAATTTTTATTTATTTATTTATTTTTCGTTCTGTCTACTGAATCTTGATTTTTCTCACATGTAGGCTGCAATGGAAAGGGAAGTAGAACTAGAACACAGAGCTCTTGATGCATCTACAGCCTTGGCCAAGATCCAGGTATTTTAAGATGCTAATCCTGTGTCATACCTTACTTGGTATGCTCTATTTTCTGACTATGATACAAGTATGTATTTTGGTACCTGGTACTTGTTCTGTTATATTGTGTAAAAGGAACTATGTCTAATGGCTGCTTGGTTTTCTAAACTATCTTCCATCATATATAGGATAGAACTCTTATATATATCAGAATTAAGTTACTATAACTACATTCAGTTGGTTATTGATTTTAAAGCATGCAATCCGCAGCAAATGTCATACTTGTACAAGTCTGGTGCATAGATCTGCTAATTTTTGTTTATGACCTGTCATTTTAACTATTTTTTGCAACTGGTTGTATTAGAGAACAGTTGATGAGAGGACCGCAAAAGCAGCAGAGCTTGAGCAGAAAGTGGCACTACTAGAGGTAACTACAGAAGCCTTAAGTTTCTTACATGGACTTGCTTATTATATAGTTATCAACTTCTCAGATCATCTACTATCAGATTGAATGTTCTAGTTTAACTCAAGAACTGCAAGACATGGAAGTTCGTGCTCGCCGAGGGCAGAAGAAGTCTCCAGAAGATGCCAATCAAGTGATTCAGGTAGGATGAGTTAAATAAGATATATGTAGAAGTTATTGAGTTTTGTGTATACTTGTAGTTTTTTATATTGACAAAAGTAAGTTCTGTTAGCAACTGAAAAAACCAATCCTATGATATCACTGGTTGGCTGATATGGACATGATGCACACTCTGCTGCCCAATTTTCTCCAACTGTAGACTGAAGAACCTCTGCCCATGAAACATAATGATTGGCTGGGCAAGATCAGCATAATCAGTTGTACTGTCAATTTCATGTCACAAACTGAGAACTTTACAATGCTTAAAAGTATTCTGTGGAGAAAGGGACAAATTATATAATTCAGATGTCAAAATGAACTTTTTAAAATACTTAGGATGCTATTACAATGTCTACGGTCTATGCTGGTGAGGTTACATAATGCAGCTAAAGGGTGACTGCAGATTCCAGTCAGCTTTTAAGTTCAGTTTTGTTTGCACCCCTTCTTGTACTTGATTTTTTTTTTTATGTGAATCATTTGTCAGTCGTCATAAAAGTAAACTGATGATAACTATCTCCTTTGTATTTTTTTGGTTTGTTTTTTTACCAACGATCATAGAATAGCTCAAACTTATATAACCACTTGGCTTACTTTTTACCAGGCAAACATGGAGTCAATAATGAGGAATAGAGAGCTAACTGAAACAAGGATGATGCAAGTAAGGATCTGGTTATTGCCAAAAAGTGATGCATTGAGTGTTGTGTTTTTCTAATCCTTGTGGGTGGTATATTTCTGATATTGTTGGGTATGCGATTTCCAGGCCATTAAGGAGGAGCTTGCAACTGTAGAACGACGAGCAGAAGAAGAACGTGCAGCACACAATGCTACCAAGATGGTCTGGATTCACTAAAATGCTTTTTTCACGTTCCTCTAATTTTTATTTATTTTATTTTATTTTTTTTGTTCTGTCTACTGAATCTTGATTTTTCTTACATGTAGGCTGCAATGGAAAGGGAAGTAGAACTAGAACACAGAGCTCTTGATGCATCTACAGCCTTGGCCAAGATCCAGGTATTTTAAGATGCTAATCCTGTGTCATACCTTACTTGGTATGCTCTATTTTCTGACTATGATACAAGTATGTATTTTGGTACCTGGTACTTGTTCTGTCATATTATGTAAAAGGAACTATGTCTAATGGCTGCTTGGTTTTCTAAACTATCTTCCATCATATATAGGATAGAACTCTTATATATATCAGAATTAAGTTCCTATAACTACATTCAGTTGGTTATTGATTTTAAAGCGTGCAATCCGCAGCAAATGTCATACTTGTACAAGTCAGGTGCATAGATCTGCTAATTTTTGTTTATGACCTGTCATTTTAACTATTTTTTGCAACTGGTTGTATTAGAGAACAGTTGATGAGAGGACCGCAAAAGCAGCAGAGCTTGAGCAGAAAGTGGCACTACTAGAGGTAACTACAGAAGCCTTAAGTTTCTTACATGGACTTACTTATTATATAGTTATCAACTTCTCAGATCATCTACTATCAGATTGAATGTTCTAGTTTAACTCAAGAACTGCAAGACATGGAAGTTCGTGCTCGCCGAGGGCAGAAGAAGTCTCCAGAAGATGCCAATCAAGTGATTCAGGTAGGATGAGTTAAATAAGATATATGTAGAAGTTATTATGAGTTTTGTGTATACTTGTAGTTTTTTATATTGACAAAAGTAAGTTCTGTTAGCAACTGAAAAAACCAATCCTATGATATCACTGGTTGGCTGATATGGACATGATGCACACTCTGCTGCCCAATTTTCTCCAACTGTAGACTGAAGAACCTCTGCCCATGAAACATAATGATTGGCTGGGCAAGATCAGCATAATCAGTTGTATTGTCAATTTCATGTCACAAACTGAGAACTTTACAATGCTTAAGTATATTCTGTGGAGAAAGGGACAAATTATATAATTCAGATGTCAAAATGAACTTGTTAAAATACTTAGGATGCTATTACAATGTCTACGGTCTATGCTGGTGAGGTTACATAATGCAGCTAAATGGTGACTGCAGATTCCAGTCAGCTTTTATAATATTTCAATAATATATTTCTGATTAAAGGCAAGCATAGAAACCAAAAGTAGGTAGCCTCCATTGTTATTTTGGGTCTCCCATACATTTATTAATCACAGCATTATATATTCTTTAGGTAATGGGTTTTTTTATGCCTAAAAGTTGATAGCTTAGAAGACTCCTTCAAAGTAATTACATCAAGTAGTATCTATTTTCCTGTAATTTAGACTGTTGCCATATCATTTTTGATGGTGACTATTTTGTTAAGATTGAATTACCAGTTTCCTCAAATTATCTTATAACTCACGGAAAATAACACACTTTGGTCTTTAACTTTGTTTACCTTATTGCTGCTGAGTTTCTTGGCTCGAAAGTATAACACTGAGACAATGCTGTAAAACATTTGGCTATAATTTTGGAGGAAGTGATAGTTGGCAACAATTGAAATAATTACTCAAGCTTGATAATCATTGCATATTCGTAGTTGTTGCAAACTAATGCATCATATAAACTTTGTAAATATAATCTAAATAGATGTTAAGATCATGTTCTTTATGTCTAGACGCAAGCTTGGCAAGAAGAAGTAGAACGTGCACGTGAAGGCCAAAGAGAAGCTGAGAGAAAGCTATCTTCTTTAGAGGCAAGTATACCTGGCATCTTCCTTGGACACAACACAACAGCGAAAGCTTTCTTTGTTAAGTATGATTATTTTATGTTAAGTATTTTCTAAAATGAAGACCCAATGTATGATTGCAGGCTGAAATTCAAAAAATGAGAGTGGAAATGGCTGCGATGAAAAGAGATGCTGAGCATTATTCCCGCCAGGTACTTGATTGTGAATTATTGTGGCGTCTATATCAATAACTATGTTCGTCTACTTGTTTTTTCTATGGGCATGTGGATATGTCAGCTTGGCTTATAGAATCTTCTGTACCTGATAGTATCTTCTGTACCTATTATTTATCACTTCATGTTCTTTCATGTATTCATGAATTTTTTGGGAAGGTCAAAAGCTATGAACCATAGCTAGTGCTTGTTTACTTACTGCTGAAATGCCTTCTTCACTTTGGTCTTAGGCACTCCCCATAGATAAAAATGAATAATGTGGAATGCTCAATTATATGTATGTATTATGAGTTGTTACTATGGTCAATTTAAGTCTTTTAAAAGAATGGAACCATTAGACATCTTTTTCACTGATGTCAACTGCTTATCTGGGCTTTACTTTCTATAGCCAGTCAACCAGATACGAGTGTACCTTGGTGACATTGTATTAAGTGTTCATTGAAATTGAAATTCACAATAATTTTCATCTTTTGCAAGTTGAAAATTTTGTTAAACTAACCCAGCATAGTTTTGAAACCTAATATGCTCATTTCAGATTCTGCCTCTCATATTGTAACCTAACTTTACCTTTGTTTTCTTGGCCTCCTTTTTATATCTTTTGGTGTTTCGTGCAACTAATTAGAGTGATCTGCACTGAGCAGGAGCATATGGAGCTGGAAAACGGTACAGGGAACTTACAGATTTGTTGGTAAGTTAACTGAGTCTCGGTGATGCTTAATCTGTCGATTAATGACTTGGACTGACAAAATATGACATCTGCTTGATCAGTATTACAAGCAAACACAGTTGGAGGCAATGACCAGTGAAAAAGCAGCTGCGGAGTTCCAATTAGAGAAGGAGATCAAGCGTATTAGGGAAGCTCAGGTTCATTATTTGATACTTGTTCTATCATATACATATAGAGGTGGTAATATGGGTGGGTCAGGCAAGCTGTCAAAATGGGTTCTAGTTAAAGCAGATTTTTTTAGTACAGGTTGGGTTGGCCTATAAACACTTTTTGCAGGCTTTTTTTTAATCATTAATACTTTGGTATGATTGCAAAAACAATACCTTAACCATCCAAAATTTTGAAAAAAAGATATAGCAGGTTATATGCTCTAAAGATAGACTTAGACGACTTTTAACTATTTGACACATTTTTCTGTTAACTAATTTTTTTTAATTTGAGACATTTGAGCTAAAAACACAGCCTAAATCGACCCATTCACAAGTTTGGTATTCAGTTGAATAGTTGCCGCTTGCGTCTAGTTCTGGATATGTACTCAGTTGTTGAGTTGGCCAGGTAGAGGTGGAAAGGAGCCGAGTCCCCCGTCGTGTATCAACAACTTGGGATGAAGATGACATGAAGGCCCTCGAGTATGTTGCTTTCCTATTCATCTTTTCCATTTCTTAGCTTCTTCTCTTTTTTTTTTGTTTTGTTTTTTTTTTTTTTTNTTTTTTTTTTTTTTTTTTTTTTTTATTATTATTATTATTTTTTTTGGTCTATATGTGATCACAATATCGCACGTGGAAGCTCCTTTTTGTTGACATCGCATTTCAAGTTAGCAATTGGTGATGTAAATCAAGTTTTTCCGCATTATAGAATACCCACTAGAAGTACAACTCCATCTATCTGAAATTTTTGCACATATGTTTATTGTAATAGCCTGGCCGTCCACTTTATATTATGAGGCTGTCTATTAAGTGTGATCTAACGAAATGTGAAGCATACACAAATATGATTTCTTTACAATACCGTAAATCAATGCAATAAGTAGAATTAGAATGTTGGACATTAAGTCAGCTCCAATAAAGATGTTAATGGTCTAACGTTTAGGGTTGTCATATTTAGTGTTGATGCTTGATTTTAATCCAAGTTTTCTTTTTACTAATAAATTCCTATTTCTATCCGCCTAAAAGAAGAAATATAAATGCCCGCTAATGGTTAATTACGTATTAATTTCAGGCCTCTTCCCTTTCATCATCGCCACTTAGCTGGGGCAAACATACAGGTAATTTAGTCCCATTAACCCCTTTCTTTTGTTTCTTTTGCTGCCATTCTTAATTCATTCATATTTGTACCAATTCAGCTGCAGAAGGCTGCAAAAGCTTTAGATACTGGTGCTGTCCGAGCGATGAGATTTCTCTGGCGATATCCTGTTGCTCGACTTTTTCTGGTCTTTTACATGGTAAGAACACTGTTTAATGCTTTGTTGTTGGTATTACTCATTATAATTGCCACTGGATACTGCTTTATGAATATTCTGTCTTTACGAGGCTTCGCAGTATGACCAAATATAAGAAGGAAAGTAGTCTCTGAATTTTATAATAATTGAGTTTCAACAATTTTTTGTGATGGTTTGGAGCTAACTTGTAATTAAATGCAGGTATTTGTGCACCTCTTTATGATGTATCTGCTGCATCGACTTCAGGTAAGTGTTGGTCGATTGTTATATTTAATACTGTACAAAAGTATGATTAGAGGGGGATGGAAGGGGCATGTACCTGTTATACTAAGACGTGATGGCTACTATTAAATATGTGAATAAACAAAGACCAAGGATTGCAAGTGATATTTTCCAGGGTAAAATAACATAAAATGATAAACACCGTTAATATGGTCTAATGATAATTATCAATTGTTTATGCATATATTATTACAAACTGACAAAAAGTTGCTCCTTTCATCAGATAACAAGTGTCATGCATATTACTTTTTATTGCTTTTTTAACATGAATATGAATTTGTTTGTTGTGTAGAATAAAAAATTTGCATTACTTAACTATAATAATGGTATTTTCTAACTAAAAAGCTAAAACATGACTAGGATTGAATATTTTAAATCAATTTTGATGTATATAATCTAATGAGTACATTTTTTTTCTTCTGCAATGAACAGGAGCAAGCAGACACCATGTCACAAAGAGAAATTGCTGAATCAATGGGACTTGGCAATCATACTTTACCCTGATAAGTTTCTTAAGCGTCACCACTCTACCATGAAACTGCATAATCTTAGTTTACTGAGGGCAGTATCATGTCTCAACGCGATATAAGAACTGAATGGCTTATATTTTTCATTATACCGCTTAAGTTTTATAAAGTGTTTAGAAGGGTGTATACCAGTTCAGGAATCCGGCTTAAGTTTTAAATAGTGTTAAAGGGTGAATACAAGTGCAGGAATATGAAGGGAAAAAAAAAAGAAAAAGGATTCCAACTTAATAGCTTTCTGTAATTTCTTTATTCACTACTATACAACCTCTGCATTTTGCAGAGTTTAGCCGTACTTGTCTGAAATATTTTCTTTTTTCCGAGACGGCAACTGGAAAGAGGATTCAAACACATGACGGGTTGGATACTATTGTAACTAAGTTGTAGAAGGTATCAGACCAAATGTATTGACCATGAGCTCTGCCCTCATATTGCACATATGAACTATATACTCTCGATCCTTTAGTTATTGACTTGAGTTACCATAACTAACTGTAATTTGTGTGCTTGTACAATGTACTGTTTGCGTTAGTTATTCATCATTCATTGTCTTGGTTTGTTGGGTAAGCAAGTTTTTCTTGATCTGTAGATTCTGTGTACTGTTATGGTTAATCTCAACTTGATAATCTCATAGCAAGTCACTTTTGGCATTTAAGTCTCTTTTGTATTAGCTCGTGATGTATCTTGTTATGTCTTGGGACACAGGATTGTTATCAGCTGAGCTGCGTGATTAAGTCGAAACTTAAAATAAAGTTTATTGAGTAACTTGGATAATAAGGGTATTTGAAATTTGCTTAGTTTAGAGCGCTTATCTTTTTTAATGAACATGCATTGTCCTAACGTTCAAAGCTGCTTAGCTGTTTTGAGAAACTTCAATATGTAGGTAAACATGAAAGATGGAGTACCAAATGCTGTATCTAGCAATCAACAACTTAAAATGTTGTGTGTCAATCTATTACATTATTTTTCACAGATTATACAGTCTCGTGTGCGTTTGATTAGAGCACATTAAGTGTGTTCGCTGTTTGTGCGTTTGATTAGAGCACATTAAGTGTGTTCGCTGTTGGATTTACGAACCGTCTAGTTGAAATATAATGGAGCTCATGAACCTTGAGTCCTTGACAAATGCATCAACGTTGTATTATTTGGCGTTGTAGATTTAATAATAACTTTTACTCAAGGAAAATATAATTTTGTTTTTTTTTAAAAAAAAAAAAATATATATATATATATATATATATATATATATATATATATATATATATATA
>LBNU01005494.1:31375-43009 GCA_014162995.1 Artemisia annua | reverse complement strand
CGGTTTACCTACACCCTTCTTTGGTTATAGTGAGATCCGATGCTTAAACTTTAAATGCGACATCATCGTGCACGAATTTGATAACTAAGAGGGGCAACAACCGGCATTCATGTGCGCGGATAACCCGCGACGTGCATGTGGTAGTATCCGGGTGGCCATCACAAAAAATTCGCGGTGTTTGAGCGGAAAGGAAGTGACGTGAGCTCGATACTTTTGCAGGTGCTATTTATGGATAACTTGCGCGGCCCCGTCGCAGATCGAAGCGGTGTATGTGCAAAGCGCTTTGGTTTCGATGTTATGTTGTATTACCAGCAACACGTCGTTGCTCGTCACCCAAAGTCATCAGCTTATTGGTTTCAAAGGTTTTTGAAAGGCGAAGATGGGAAAAGTGGCAAAGAAGATGGATTCAATCTTGCTAACTTGAGCAATCAGTTGTGATATTCGAATTTAAACACAACCAAGTATGTTATTTACATACGATGATTCTGAATTGTGGACAAAAATAGACACAATGTTGTAACAAAAAAAGGAACGATATGTAAATGTAATTGCTTTCGTTTACGCGATTTAAACAATGTGCTCTACAAGAGCGAAATAAGGAATAACAGTTTTGCTACATAATTGTTTTCATTAAGTGGTCAACATTTTAGTCAACCTTTTGACGAGGACATGTCCTCACCGAAAGTTTGGCGGGATAAATGAGAAGGAAATGAATAAACTATAGCATAGGGTGAAAGATAGTCAACAAAAGTCCACCTTTTGGCAAGGGCATGTCCTGCCAATGCATTCGGTCAAAGATTCTTACTTTTTTTTGACAAAGTCAAAGTCTGGATCGGAACCGAGTTTTTTGTCGTTTAGTAACCTTTGATGTCCTCGTCAGTTCCACTTATTGTTGTAGTAGTCAACAATGCACCATATGGTTTTCTGCCAAAAGTGAATGTAAGCACTTGTATATAACCCGTCACTTTGTTCTTCAATTCTCAAACAAATATGGGTTTGTATGTTGAAAGGGGTTGTGAAGTATTCTAATAGTATGGGTAAGTGTTGGGATTTAACAAACTAATAACCATTATTACCATGAGTACGCAGCGGATGGATCTAGTTTGATGATTATGAATTAGTGTAACACATAAAACCACATAAAGTACTAACCTTTAATACTCAAATTACTAAGACGAGTATTGGTCTTGAATCTTGTTCTTGAATCTACTTGGATGTTGATCTTCATGAAACCCATATGGTGACTAATATAAGTCATCTCTAAGGAACGCACGCACCACACGTTACAACGTATACATGAAATGGGGTATACGACGTATGTTCTTCAACACTTGGTCTTTAATCTTGACGAGAGCTCATCCTCCGTATGCACTAGGAGTGGCATACGGCGTACACATATGGCCGGAGATTGGCCACGCCACATTTAGGCAGTTTTGGCTCGGTTTCTCTTCTTTTCTGCGAGAATTCTACTTTTGCTCCAAATAAACACTAAAATACAAATTTACAGCAATTTAGTATAATATCTCATCAAAGTAAGGCAAAAAGGAGCAATTGTTGTGGGGATTTGATAGCAAAAACATGTATAAGTTAGGTGCTATCAGTGTATCACCCGAATGCTGGTTCTTGCTTCCTCGTGATCTTGCTATGCACAACCTTTGTCAAGCTTTAGAAAACACAAACCAAAACCCTAAAGGGTGTTTGGTTTTCGGCCGAAGGGTCACAAGAGAGGGGAGAGGATTTTCTAAATTATGTATATATATTAAAACGCTACGTCGGTGAGAAATAAAATAACATTTAAGTCTACGGCCTTACTTTGGTCCACCAAACGTCCTAGCCCAGCCCAAACTACCTGTTATACCTGAACTGTTTTCATTTATTCTTCGGGTATATGATTCATCTACGGATCTACCCTTGCATTTTGGTCCAACAGTTCTGTAGACATTGACCCAAGACGTATATGGCTGCAATCCAACAGTTACACTACCAACAATTGTTGGATACAATAACAATGGTATATTGTATTTGTTAAATAAATTTATTTGAAATTGTTTATTTATTATTATTATTATTATTATTATTATTATTATTATTATTATTATTATTATTATTATTATTATTATTATTATTATTATTTATTTATTTATTTATTTATTATTTTTTTTTTATTATTATTATTATTTTTTTTTTGTGTTTGTTAAATTTATTATGAGTACTAAAGAAAGGTTGTATTTGAAATAAGAGTTTGACTTTGTGATTATGATTTGGCACTATGAAGTTTACGTATTAAATATTTGTCATTGTTAATGTCGTGAAAGATATGTATCTATGTTTTATGTTTATGTGAATCAGAAACTTTCGGATTGTGACTTAGTAATATTTGAGTTAAGGTTGTGTATCTGTCAATTGTTACAACAACAACCATAATGTAAGTATCCGTTTTTGTACCGTAAGGTAACCGTCTACTTTTGTATGACAGTTAAAAAAGCCGGCAAACACCCTCGCCGCAATGCGGCGGGCTCCTCCCCTCGTTGTTTTGTAATCCCATAATAAGTCTTGGTTAGTTACACTTAGTAGCACCCAAGATTTTCTTCCTTGCCTTTCTTTTGACCCATGGCCGACCTCCTAGACCAAATGGGCTTCCCATTTTAGTTTTTGGTCTAACTCATTTAATAAGTCTAATACTTAATAAATAGTGGCCCGTTAGTTAATTAATTAGGTCTAACGAATTAATTAACGCCCGTTAATCGATCATGAGAAATTTAACTAATATAAATAACCTAACTACTATAATCACATTAAATATATTATACATGATGATACCTCGGTGTATACGTGTGTGACCCCATAGGCAGGTACGGAACCATGACCAAATATGTCCGGGTGCCCAAAAAAATTTGAAGAGTNCTATATGAGATCCTTGTTGGTGATGTTTTCCGCTGCGTTTATATGTTTCTTTTATGTTTTATATATTCAACATCACCTATACTATAATCACATTAAATATATTATACAAGATGATACCTCGGTGTATACGTGTGTGACCCCATAAGCAGGTACGAAACCAGAACCAAATATGACCGGGTGCCCAAAAAAATTTGAAGAGTAATACTAGAAACACATTTCGATGGACCGGGTGCATTTAGGAAGTGCTCATCATTTTCTGCTTGAGAAAGAAGATCTCGAAAATTAGCCCGTGGCTTAACGGCCCGCTGAGTTGTTGAGAAAGTCACGAATGAAGAACCAAGACCACAGAGAAACCAATGTCTCTTGTCAGTGTTATCAACGAGTTGTCCAATAGCCGCTAGCTGATCACATATAGATTTCAACTTGCGACCATAATCCACAACACTTGAGTCACCTTTCTATAAATGACGAAGAGAGTCATGGAGTGTGTGCATACGTTCCACATAATCATGGCTATAAGTTGCCTCAAGAGCACACCATACTTCACGAGCAGATTTAAAACCAAGAGCTTCAGCCATTTCTTCTTTAGAAAGAGAGGATTGAAGAAGAACAAGGGCTCATTGGTCAGCCTCCTACCATGTAACATGGGGAGGTGGTACTGCTAGCACGGAGGAGTAATCGTCCTGTCAATATAACTGGTAAGCTTCTGATAAGCAAGTAAGGGTAGAACCTGATTGCGACATAACAGGTAGTTTGAAGATGATAGTTTAATACTTTAATAGTGAGCATATGTAGAAGAGTGGCAAGGGAAAGAGAAGAGACAGTGGTGTTGGCATCGGCGGCAGCCATGGAAACGATGATGGACGATCAGTTTTTAGGTTGATACCATATAAGATTTTAAGAGTTCTGAGAATTCACCAATATTAATGTCTATTTATAATACAAAGATTACATGAAAGAATACAAATAACAAACCTCCCTACTTTTATGGGACAAATACAATTGGTTCCTATTATATGGGATCATAAAGATATATTGTTGATGATGCCTTTGAACCCCTAGATGATTCCTAGTGGACGAGTGTTGTCTCGTGAGAGTTTGCACCGAATATCTTCACAAAATTCACATTAGAAAAACAAGACTTAAAACCGTAAAGCAGCGCCATCCTCACATATTATATCAAACTTTGATTCTAATCCTCATGCTTATGCTTCTCACTATTTTCGTCCTCATTCCCGAGCTCATCCTCGTCCTCCTTGTTATCTCCATTCTTGTGCTCGTCCTCATTCTTCTTGTTATCCTCGTGCTTGTGCTCGTCCTCGTCCTCCTTGTTATCCTCTTTCTTGTGCTCGTCCTCGTCGTTAGTTCTAAACACAAACCAAAATGTAATGAACATTAGCTTCTCGCAAACTTCAATTATAAATGTTAGATAAAAATTAAACAACGTACACAAAGAAATGATAATAAAATGATTGGTGAACAAATTATCTTTATTTAGAAGTACTGATTAAATTTTTTTATTATGGATTTGGCTTTATCTTTGATATCATAAAGAATATTTGATATTTGAAAAGGTACATTTTCTTTCATTTTGACTATATTCATCATCATCAAGACATCAGCTCGAAAAGCAACAACTATATACTTTTTTCTATAAGATTTGTTTAAAGACAAATAACCATAATTAAAAGAAAGAAAGAAGAGTATTACCAGGGAGTTTGAGATATGAAGAGACGAGGAATGTGAGAAATTTTAGGCCAGTCCTCTCCTATCTCCTTTTCACACCTT
This sequence comes from Artemisia annua, assembly GCA_014162995.1. NCBI lineage: Eukaryota > Viridiplantae > Streptophyta > Magnoliopsida > Asterales > Asteraceae > Artemisia > Artemisia annua. The sequence goes on along the minus strand of LBNU01005494.1, from coordinate 38,317 downwards.
CTGCTTAGAATTTTACAATCTTCGATGATAATTTGATTGAGATCCTTGAAGCTTTGTATCTCATGTGGTAGAGAACGTAATTCGTCACAATAAGATATATCCAAGGACCACAGTTTTGGAAAGTTACTTGGCAAAGAAACCAAAGACGAACAGTAACCAATGAATAACTTATGTAAATTAGGAAAGAGAATCTCGTCGCTTAATGTAGTGTTGTCGTCGTCATGGAAACACTTTAAAGACAACATTTTCCACAATATAATGCTTTTTAGGCCGGGTAATTTCCCAAGTGGTGCAAGATGGTCACACCTTCTAAGATCATAAAACCCAATACTAGTCAAATTGACTAATTTGACCATCCAAATTGGAGAAATAACCCTTCCCATGTAATCAGATATAGTCAACTCCTGGAGACCCGAATTTGGTTCCAATCCCTCAAGAACCTCTGAATCAAATATTTCTGATCTATCCCACGACCAATCTAATCTCAAAAACTTTAGATTTGTTTTGTCTTTCAAATTGGCACTTTTGGCATCCTGATGCGTAGGGATTGCTTACGCACTTTGTTTTACCTCTCAAGGGATCTCAAGAGGCTTACAATCCCCACCAGGCAGTGTACCTGACCAATGTAGTATAGTGTAGTGGCAAGTNATCCTCACATATTATATCAAACTTTGATTCTAATCCTCATGCTTATGCTTCTCACTATTTTCGTCCTCATTCCCGAGCTCATCCTCGTCCTCCTTGTTATCTCCATTCTTGTGCTCGTCCTCATTCTTCTTGTTATCCTCGTGCTTGTGCTCGTCCTCGTCCTCCTTGTTATCCTCTTTCTTGTGCTCGTCCTCGTCGTTAGTTCTAAACACAAACCAAAATGTAATGAACATTAGCTTCTCGCAAACTTCAATTATAAATGTTAGATAAAAATTAAACAACGTACACAAAGAAATGATAATAAAATGATTGGTGAACAAATTATCTTTATTTAGAAGTACTGATTAAATTTTTTTATTATGGATTTGGCTTTATCTTTGATATCATAAAGAATATTTGATATTTGAAAAGGTACATTTTCTTTCATTTTGACTATATTCATCATCATCAAGACATCAGCTCGAAAAGCAACAACTATATACTTTTTTCTATAAGATTTGTTTAAAGACAAATAACCATAATTAAAAGAAAGAAAGAAGAGTATTACCGGGGAGTTTGAGATATGAAGAGACGAGGAATGTGAGAAATTTTAGGCCAGTCCTCTCCTATCTCCTTTTCACACCTTCTGCTTAGAATTTTACAATCTTCGATGATAATTTGATTGAGATCCTTGAAGCTTTGTATCTCATGTGGTAGAGAACGTAATTCGTCACAATAAGATATATCCAAGGACCACAATTTTGGAAAGTTACTTGGCAAAGAAACCAAAGACGAACAGTAACCAATGAATAACTTATGTAAATTAGGAAAGAGAATCTCGTCGCTTAATGTAGTGTTGTCGTCGTCATGGAAACACTTTAAAGACAACATTTTCCACAGTATAATGCTCTTTAGGCCGGGTAATTTCCCAAGTGGTGCAAGATGGTCACACCTTCTAAGATCATAAAACCCAATACTAGTCAAATTGACTAATTTGACCATCCAAATTGGAGAAATAACCCTTCCCATGTAATCAGATATAGTCAACTCCCGGAGACCCGAATTTGGTTCCAATCCCTCAAGAACCTCTGAATCAAATGTTTCTGATCTATCCCACGACCAATCTAATCTCAAAAACTTTAGATTTGTTTTGTCTTTCAAATTGGCACTTTTGGCATCCCTTAAACCTCCAACATTCTCAAGTCCTGATAATATCAACTCCCACCCAAGAAGATTCAGATTTCCCAATTCCCCTATTCGGGGTCCATCATCTTTTCCTACAACAAATTGTGAAAGCCTTCGAAGGTTGGTTAGTTCTGCTATTCCAACTGGCATACGCTTGAGTTCTGGGCAGTCACGGGCGTCTAAACGTTGAAGATTCCTCATGTACCTCAAACCTTTAGGTAACTCACGGAACTTCCAACACTCTCTTAGAATTAAAACCTGCAAGTTTTGGAGATTTATAATCGACTCTGGTAGAACTGTAATATTTGACCGTGATATTTTCAAGTATCTCAGATGTATTAGCTTGCAAATTGCTTTGGGCAACGTTGAGCTTTCAATTCTGTGTAAATACAACACCCTTAGATAGACATGGTTGGAGATTTGTCTAATGTTACTTGTATAATCTATATTAGAGGGGACAAACATTGATCGTACTGATCTTAGCTTTTTCAAATCCTGTTTTGAAAACTCAAAATCTTTACATGATAAACTGAGATGAAGCACATCGTCCGGGATTATCAACTTCTTACCTGACTCTATAACTGCACAATCATGTCTCATTACATATTGCGCAAGATCGTGCATTAAATCATACATCCTCCTCAACGACATCTTGGAAAAACGACCTCCGGACCAAACAGCTAAAAATTTCCTCACCAAGCAGGTACAAGCTCACATCTCCTTGAGATGGTATAAATTCATTTGCCATCCACAACTCTATCAATAAATCCTTACTCATTTTCTCCCCTTTAGAAAATAGGCAACAATAAGCGAAACATCGTTTCATATGTGGAAGCAAACTATCATAGCTTAACCTCAAAGCAGGTAAGATGCAATTGTCTTGCATCTCCAACACGAACTTGCTGTTTACTAGCTGCCACTCATTCACCCATTTTTTTGTCGACATTAGGCTACCCAAAGTCTTCACCGCTAGAGGTAAGCCTTTGCATTTCTCTACTATCTGCCTTCCTACACGCTCCAACTCCCTTACATTTTCCCCCTGATCTCCTCCGCCTGGGAAAGCAATCATCTTGAATAGCGACCATGACTCCTCCTTTGATAAAACTGCCACATTATGCTGCAACTCAGGAGTCCTAGCCATCAGTTGGGCAGTATTTTCTATCCGTGTCGTTACCATAACGGTGCTGCCTTTTGTTCCGCAACTTAATGCTTTACATAGCTCGTCCCACTTTTCCATGTCCATGTTTTCAATCCATACGTCATCCATTACGATAAAAAATTTCTTACCTCGTAACTTGTTTTGAAGGCATGCTTGCAAAGCATCCAACCCCGAATCTTCTGAGCCACATATATCTTTAATTATTCGTTTGACATCAAAAACAGCTGAGTCATACACCCAACACTTTAACTCGAAATGTTTCTTCACCGTTTCATGGTTGTAAACATATTGAGCTAGTGTAGTTTTTCCGATGCCACCCATTCCCCATATAGCATAGACCCGAACATCATTATTGTCATGTGTGATGCCTATATCTTGGTTACAAATCTTATCAACTATCATCTTCTTCTCTTCATCCCTTCCGTAGATCTTGGACAAGTTTACAAGTGAGCTAGTTTCCCTGTTTGAAATCTCACCACTGATTCCCGCGTCATCTTTACTTGTGGTATTGGGAGTCAACTGAAACTTGGATCTATTAGCATCAACTTCATCCAATTTTTTCCGTATGTTCTTAACTTTCTGAGCAATCCTAGTTTTGACCATAAGCGGATTATGGTGGGTGGAAAAGAAGGTTCTTACCTTATGTTTGATATTGTGTAGGCTTTGTATCATAGCTTCAGATTTGGCCTCGTCGAGCACGTTTTCCACCTCCAAATTAAAGAGGCAGATTTGAGAGACTTGAGCCATTCTTCCACACCCTTTTCGTTTGTTTGTCTCATCTCCGCATCATAAAGAACACCTTGGATTTGTTTGAAAGTCTTCTCGAGAGCCGAAAGATCGGTCTTAAGTTCCCTGAGCAAGCCATACTCTTGGATAGCTTTAGAAGTTAATCTCCCAACCATATCACTCACAAGAGCCGAAGTAATGGGATCAGCCATTGTTCTACTAATAAGAACCAATTCAAATGACTAATTCCAAAGAAAAGATTCTAACCAAGATTTACAAATAGACTAAGAACGCAAAGAAATTATTTTCAAAAAACAAATTTTAACCAAGATTTACAAATAGACTAAGAACGAAACCCCAAACAATCTGATCAACAAACCGTTGGGTGTGTGTGTTTGTGTTGACTTTTTGGCTCATGAAATAACGCGTATAATAATATACTAGCAGTGTCCCCGCGCGTTGCAGATGCGGGTACCCTGAAATAAAATTTTGCGGTCAATCATGTATTTTAGTTTATTATGTTCTTTTTGACAATAAATTTACGCATATCAAAATTTTCGTTTAGCTCGTGTCCGTTCGGGCTCGAGCTCGTTGACTCGTGTCCGTTCAGGCTCGAGCCCGTTTGGCCCGTGCCCGTTCGGGCTCGAGCCCATTTGATCCGTTGCTCGTTCGGGCTTGAATATTTGTATAATGTGCTTTATTATTTGTATTAGTGACATTTAATGTGGGAATTGTGTTTAAGTTGGTTGTACAATATGCCTGATAATTTGTATTTCTTATGTAAGGAGTGTTTTAATAAGTGAATTAATTGTATTTATTGACCAGTAATTAATTATATTTAATGTAAATAATGTTTTATTTATTGTATTTAATGTTAGTATTAATTGTATGTTAGAATTAAATATGAGAGAATTCTATAAGTAGTATGATAGTAAATGTCTAATTGTGTTGAATCACTTGTACTTTTAGCATTGAAATGTATAAGGCTTAATTTTAAGTATTCTAATAATAGTAGGCCTTTGTGCATTATAAGATAGTTAGATAATACGGAGTAATAAATGAATAATCACACACTAGCTAGCTATTTCGATCAAATTTACTTCAAACCAAACTTATAAAACAAGCCTCCTCGTTCGTCACATGTACAGCTTCAGTCCCTTAGATTTCCTGATCATGCTTAATCGCTCAACTTTCAACTTATCTACATTTTCTTACATACAAACAAGATGCGGTAATACTTACTAGCAAATAAGTCCCGACCAACTTAACATGATCTCCCAATATTAAACTGATATTTCTCAATAGTTCTTAAATGAAATGTCAAATGTCTGATATTGTGTTACTTCAAATGTGTTGAATGTCTCACTATATATGCTTTTTATTTGAAAATAAAAGTCTAAAATCTAAGAACTTATTGCGAAGCCGTGAGTTATAGGGGTTTCCCTTCGGAAGTCTCTCCTAATGGTTAGGGTCCCGGGGCCTGCCTGTTTGGATGATTTTACTCGAGGGTCGGATTCTAAGTGTGATGCTGTTCTAAAAGAAATCAATTAATTTTACATTTTTTAATTCTTATTCATCCTGTTTAAGGTAAAAAAAATAGATTAATCAATCTGGGGTCTTTAAAAAAGATACTTTTAAAATTAAGGAGGCCCGTTAAGTCAGCACCCTAGCACATGCTATGAACTGGTTTTGATACTTAATTTCTGGAGTAAATTCCTAAAAAGGTACATTTTGTCATCCAACTTCTCAAAAAGATACAAAACCAACATGTTTTCTCAATTTGGTCATGTGCTAACGTGCGAATGTGCGATTCCATTAGTTTTTTGACACGTGTCCAGACAAATAGGACTATAGCAATCATTGCAAGTACAATCACTATCATTTGTACCCCACGTGCCGTTTGACTTTTATAAACAAATGTGCGAACTGCAAATGTGCGAATGTGCGAATTTCGGCTAGCCCATGTGACTTCTTTATTGGGAAAGAACAAAAAATCTTAGGAAGTGGGGAATAAAATCTCGCCTTTTGTACTTTGTAGTACTAATTTATAATTTTTAAAGACCATAAAGACTTTTAAAAAATAATAAAAACTTTTTATTTGGGTAAATTGCAAAAATGGTCCTTGACGTTCCACGAAATAGCAAAAATGGGACCGAGACAAAAAGTAGCGCAAAAAAGACACCAACGTTCCACATTTTTGCAAAATCGCCACCGAAAGGCCTTTTCCGTTAGTTTTCCCGTTAAGTGCCATGTCATCGATGACATTTTCATCATTTCGTTGTTTTAGAGACTAAATTTGCAAAGCAATTTTATCTCACATTTCACAGCCACCACTACCACCACTCTCTACCACCACACAACCAACACCACCACCCTTTACCCTTCATCTTCATCTTCTCCGGTGACCAAACCCAGATTCCGGTGACCAAACCAAGATTCCGATCACTTTTTCTTTTTCTTTTTCTTTTTTTACTGTAATATTTTCTTTTTCTTTTTGTGGAAAACTAGAAGGGGGGTTGAATAGTTTACCTCTTTTTAGCGTTGATTATCTTTTAAAATCTTATTAAAACTTTCGTGTAAACAAAGATTTAGTTTTGAAGATATATCAAACACAATATAAATATATGCAAAGATAAAGAAAGAACAATCAAACCACAACACGATAGTTTATCGTGGTTAAGTAAAACAATAAATATACACATTATAACTATGGCTTTTTATTAAGGAAAAACTTGAATTACTATACTGAAATTCATTAAGAACCTATTTTGACAGCATAACCATTACACTTAAAACTACACAGAACATGAGTAATACAGGGGTTATTTATTAACCGAGCAACAAGGAGAGGGGTCTAGGTTAGGAAGAGGATCTAGAGATCTTCAACTTTGGCCACTCATTCAAATCCATCCATAATGTCGACATCCCACCAATTTCTATCGTTGGAGGGGTCCTTATCTTGTACTCCACGTTGCCCAGCAATAAGGAAGCTATCAATTAGCCACATGACCCAAGGGAGGATACTATGACACACATCGACAATCTCAGATGTTCTAGAAAGGATTCTAGTCGAACGGTTTGGATAATTTGGTATGGTGTACGAAGGTAAAAGGTTGACCGTGGGGTGCAGGGTGAAACTACTGTTTTTTTACTTGGCGGTTTCACAGGGTACAGGGAAAGGTAAAATATTATTTTAATGTATTTTTGATTTGTGGTTAGTGGTTTATACAGTATAACGGAAATGC
>LBNU01005494.1:0-11012 GCA_014162995.1 Artemisia annua | reverse complement strand
TTTTTTTTTTTTTTTTTTTTTTTTTTTTTTTTTTTTGAATTATTATATCATTTTTGAATTTAAACTAGTTGAATCGATAAACTCTAACATTCTTCACCACTTGAGCTATTTACTTAAGCAGGTTAAGCGGGCCACAAACGAGTTACATGTGTTTTGTATGTCTGGGTTAGGGTTGAGTTTTCTTGTCATGATTAACAAACAGGTCGTGTTGTGGTAGAGGTTACACGAACCTCCGAACTCGAAAATATGTCAACTCTAACATGACTCGATTTCCACGTCCAATTTACATACCTCGGTTAGTAAAAAGTTCAGCAATGTGACTATGTAAAAACTAACGGTGCAATTTGAATTCGTTATCTACTAACTTACGGCCTAATGCACACGTGAAGTTTTTACGTAGTTTGTCCATGATACAACCATCCCCCTTTATTTGTTTACTCTGCTTTATCACTTCATTAATAACTTACCAAAATCTTCTAATAGAACATAATATTTTGGATTGCGCATAATTAAGGTAGGTGGTAGCTTGGATTAAAAAATGACGAAAAATATACATCACGTGTGATCCACATTTTCAAATAACTATAAAGGATTTGCATCGTTAGTTTTTAAAGATGTAATTGGTTGATCTTTACTATCAGATATTACTACAGAAAGTGAAATAAAGCCCTTTTAATAAAGCGCGGTTTTATAAAAAAAAGGCTTTATGTGACTTCCACGTGATGTATATGGACATTAAAACCCATTTGTTTGTTAGGGAACGGGCTTAATAACATAGATTGTAAATTGTGTGTTTTTTTTGCATAGAGTCTTTACCTTTTTGAGCCTTTATGCAAAACCGGGCCTTATGAACTTTTCAAATGGGCTCTATGGCCTTTTTGTAGTATAGGGAGCAATGTTCTAAAAGGCGTGAGGCGTGGCGTGGCGGCACATCCACGCCTCAAGCCTTACGCGCCTTTGCGAACCCTTGGTGTTTCTTAAGGCGTGCTTAAGGCGGCAACAAAATATTTATAAATTTATGTATTTATAATTTTATATCATTTTATAAAAGCAATTTCAAATACTAAAGCCCAAATCCCAAATAGCCAGGCCCAAATACGAGGCCCAAGTAGGAATTAAGTTTTGAAATTACGAGGCCCAAGAAAGAAATAACCCAAATACTTGAAATTCAGGCCCAAATCCATAAATCCCCTAAATGCTTCTAAAAATGGTGCCACGCCTTACCAAAAAGGCGCGCCTTTGCACGCCTTTTCGCGCCTTATTCCTCGCCTTTTCACACGACGCCTAGACCTCACGCCTTGGCCTATTTCGTGGCGCCGAGGCCACGCCTCGCGCCTTGGCGGCGCCTTGGCGCGCCTTTTAGAACACTGATAGGGAGTGATGTAAATTGTTTGACTTTTACTGAAAATAATATAAATAGCTTAACATTCTAACTAAAATTATGTATTTTGCACTTTAATATGCTTTTTATTATATGAAAGATTACAATTTATTTCCGTATTTGTACGACAATGATTTTTTTAACGAAGAAATTACATGTTTGTAATTTGGGTTTTCTAACTTGTGCTTTAGGGGTATAAGTTAAGCACACCAAAAGGACGGCGTGTCTCATGGAAAAAGACATCTAGACCCACATTTTTTATTTGAAAAGTGTATTTTTCTATGGTTTCTTCGTCCTTTTTTGTGAGTCACAGTCTTTTTGGTGTGCTTAACTTGTGCCCCAGGTCACAAGTTAGAAAAACCCTTATTTTAATGTGAAAATAACTCTTAACTTGCTGTACTATTGCAAATGGGAGGTGATTCGCACACTTCTCAAAATGATAGACACACTCCAATTTATTGTGTTTGGACATTTATAATACCCTTACACTTTTGTTATGTGACGATATAAATGTGCCTCACATAAATTTTACAAAATAAAATTCACATAATGAGTTGACAACCTCACTTGTTCATTCAAATAGTTTCTCTCATTTTCTAATTGGTTTGGATGAAAAAAATGAACAAGACACATCATTATGTGAATCTTTTTGTGTAAAAATATGTTTTACATGTTGTAGATTAGTGGTGTACACATCTCAAAACGGGGTTGTACAAACCCCTTCGTAAAGAGCTTAGATACACTTGCAATTTGAATGCTTTATCTATAAATTGAACTCGAACTTTATCGTAAATTGATTTTTGCAGCAACATTTAGTACCGAGATGTGTTGGTCCCGTTTACCCGGTTAGGTTAACTATGAAGTTAATCTAAACGTGTATTATGGATTAATGATGTAATGAAGTTCTTTGATAAAAAGGATATAAGAATAAAACGTAAAAGCAAATAGACACAATATTTTTCAACGTTTGATTCTTATTAGAAATGAATCAAAGAATTATACCCAAGTGTTTGCGGAATAAACACTTGGGATTGAAATGACAAGTGTGGTGTGTTTCTCCTCACTAAACTTAAGCTAAGCTTAAAGTGACAACTAAGGTCCAATCGAGCATCCTTGAGGTTACAAGTATGTTCCTTGGAGGAAGAAAACGGGTTTGTGAATGTTCTAAGCATTAATTACACAAACTTAGCTATTCTCCTCCTTTATGATCCTATTTAATCACAAATATAATAAATTACTATTTTCCAATGGGATTAATACTTCTAGATTAAATCTTTAGAAAGATCGCTGTTTACTGTTGAAAAGCAACCCAATATTGGGTTTAGGAAGGACAGAATAACCTTTTTAAGCATAGGCTGGATTTAGCCACAATAAGGAAAGTTATGACCTATATGAAAGGGATAAAGCAAGTTTATTAGCAGGGTTCAACTTTCCTCCCAATCCGGCTTATTCTTCAGTCTTCAGGTAGCTTTCTTCATATTCATTCATAGGTGGTGAGGAGACTTTGGGATTCAGTGAGGCTATTGTCATCATCAACTGAATCCTACATCTTCTTCTTTGGCTTAGAAGCCACCTCACTGAGAGTCCGCCTCACTGAATGGAAAACTTTCTTCGTATAGCTTGTTCTAACATATCCTGAAGATGAAATCAACTGAGTGGACTGTTCACTTAATGACTTGATTATGCTTTAAGGAAATCTAACACTTTAGGTATATTTTATGTATCAAATCCTAGTTCAAGGAACAGCTTTGGGTAAATTTCATGTGACCCAAACATTCTCCTATTTGGATATACAATAGCCTAAGTGTTCTATTGTTCGTGTGAGTAGCAGTCTCTTCTTCCCAACTGAGTGTATAATAGATTAGGACCTGATAAACAAACATTATTTTCATTAATCTTATTTACAGTCCTAAAGATGACAAAGATACAAAAGGGATAGGGTGGTTTTGCAGATTCAAGATGTGAGCTTGGTAGACGGGCTTCAAGCTTTGTTTTTTTCTCTTTGACTTCAGCAATTCTTTCAGGATTGCCCTTCAATCTTGGCTCTCAGGTCTTTGCGAGAACCTAACATCTCCAGGTCTTGATTGGGAGAAGACAATGGGAAAGATACATAAGCAAGGCCTTGACCCCAGCATTGTCAATGGTCTGACACATCTTCTGGAAGGAGGGTTGACCAAACTCATTTGTTAGCACAGTCCTCTTTTCAAGGTGTTCAGACATTTTTTTTCACGAGTTGTCCTCAGAGTTCTTAATTGGCAGTCCAGGCCAAGGAACCTTGATTTCAGGTTTTTCGAGTTTCAAACTCTTTTCCTTTCCTTTGGAGACGGCTTGAATGAGCAGCCTGAACATGAGTTATGATGGCTGGAAGTGGGAAGCAAAGAAGGATGGGCCCCAAGTTCTATATGCCTTTTCTTTGGCAAAGCCTCTCATTAACGGCGTTTGAAGCGATAAACTTCCAGACGCTAAGGACCACAACAAATCTTTGTTTTTATTTTCGGACTTTGTAAAATTAATTGGCGGCCAAAACTTCATCGAAGGTTCAAAGTGATCCTGAGTTAAGTATTTAAAGACCATCATTGGACCCTCAAAATTATCAGTATTTACCTTGACCCCCTGAAGAAATTAAGATGAAACTTTGACTGGGATATAAAAGATTTTTCGCAAAATAGAGAAATTTAAATTGACAATTTAAGTGACTTATTTCAAGGATGACCTTATAAAAAGTTACTAACTAGCGTATCCATGATCCCAAAGATTGTTTATCTAGTTTCAAAATGATATACTTAATTCCTTTTTTTCACAAGAACACCGCATTTCTTCAGAAAACCAAACATTTGGGCAATCCACTCTTTTGTTGAATGTACCAAAAATTCTTTGCCTCCCTGTAGGCCTTGCTTGACTCTCAACCCCATACCCTCTTCTTTTTATCCAACCCTTTTTATATTGGAATATAAAAATTCCCAAAGGAACTGAGGGCATTATTCCTTCATCTCCACTTACCCAAATAAAGAAGCAGGCTTTTTTGCTTAATCGCTCTCAATTAACCTCAGATTTCTTCCTTGCACCCTTCCCCAAACTTTCAAAAAGAAATAATTCTTGGCAATATATCAAGTTTACCACTCAACAGGTCAACCAATACAGAAATCCCAGCACATTAGACAACAATTAAAGGCATAGGGAATCTTGGATGGTTCATCAGGGTCACGCCTAACCTTTTTGGAAGCTGGCACCAATTGAGTAGTTGGTTCAGGTTCAGCGGTGATAATACCCTTGCCTTTTTCCTGTTGAGAGGAAGATGTATCAGGTTCCATGTATGAGGATATTGGAGCAACCTGAGCAGGAATCTCCCCCTCAGGGATAGGAACTTCAGTGGCATTTGACTCAGGGATGGGAGCTTCAGTGACATTCTCACCCTCAACTGTTGCCGGAGCGTCAGTGAGAGCAAGAGTTGGTGGTGGCACTGAAGTCGAAGGAGCTGAAGACTCCTTGAAGGCCTGAAAGATTTCAGACATCATTGACTTGATCTCCGAAGTGTCTTGTTGGATGATAGACACTTTTGCTTCGAGAGAAGCCTGTGAACTTTCAAGAGCAGTCATTCGTGAACCAAGAGTCCAGGCCACTGAGCTAGAAGATTGAGCCCAGTTGGCCACGTTCTTATCAAGGCTACTGAGAGAAGACTTGTTGGGGTATAAATGTTGAAGTACTGTTGGACATCAAAGTGCTGCTTAAGTATATAAGTCAAAGTACTGCTCAAGATCAAAGTACTGCTCGTTGAATAAAGTCAAAGTACTGTAATGCAAAGATTAGATTAGGAATATTATGTAAATTCTAGAATATTCTATAGTTAGAGATAGTTTACTTGTCGTTCAAGTATTGTAAACCGACTAGGGTTTTCCTTGTGCCTATAAAAGGATCCCTAGGTCGATATTAGTTAGATACGATTTTAGAGAAAAGCTAAAGTTCGATATTAGAGATATTAGGGTTGTTTGTGAGTCTGTATTCGATAAGCAGATTCAAGGTGATTAATATAATTGTTGAAGTTTGTTATTCTTCTTACCTTTGTTAAGTAAATTCCGCATACTTAAACAGAGTAATTCAGTGTTTCATTATTAGTAGTTTAGGATTTATCCAAGACTGCTAAACCTTTAACAAGCTATATAAAATAGTTTGGTCAGAGTATAACGATCCAACAAGTGGTATCAGAGCTTGTGTGGAAACTCTGATTAAGAAGAAACCTTAAACCAAATCGATTTTCTAAACCAACCCTACAAGATGTCGACACCTGAACCTACACCAATGCCATCCATCACCACTGTTCGAATTCCTATAGTCAAGAAGGGTGAATATGATCTATGGAGCATGAAGATGAGGCAGTACATTGCTATCACTGACTCTGCACTCTGGGATATCATTGTCAATGGCAATCAAGTTCTTGAAGAACCTGTAGTAGTTGAGGGACAACCCAAACCACCTCAGCAACAACTATCTGCTACTGTGAAAAGGAATCAAGACAAAGCTCTCAACATACTGTTGTCTGCTATACCTGATGGTCACCTGCTAAAGTTTCACAATGCTAAGGATGCAAAACAATTATGGGCTGCTATCAAGACAAGATTTGGAGGTAATGATGCTTCCAAGAAGATGCACAGAAGTTTGTTGAAGCAGCAGTTTGAAACTTTTACTGTTGGAGAAAGAGAAGGGCTTGATGCTGCTTATGAGAGATTTCAAAATCTTCTCAGCATGCTAGAGATACATGGTGTAGATATATCTACTGAAGATGCAAACTTGAAGTTTCTAAGGAGTCTACCATCTATCTGGCATGTCATTGCTACTATGATCAGAGGTCAACCTGATTTGGCTACTATGGACTTTGATGATCTCTACAATAACTTGAAGGTGTATGAGCATGAGATGAATGGTAAATCTGGTTCAACCTCACACAATATTGCTTTTGTGTCATCTGCAAAAACAAGCAGTACTTCCACTAAAAGTACTGCTTATCCTGTACAAAGTACTGTTGGTGATGTTTACACAACTATGACCACTACCACTTCACCACCCTCAAACAACATCAATTGTGATGATGTTGTGTGCTCATTCTTTGCTCAGCAAGCCACTTTACCTGTTACCTATGAAGAAGATCTGCTGCAGATTGAAGAAGATGATCTTGAAGAAATTGACATCAGATGGCAAGTTGCTATGATTACTGCTAGGATCAAGAAGTTCATGAAGAAAACAGGAAGAGGCATTGATTTCAAAGCCAAACAGGGTATAGCATTTGATAAGTCTAAGATTGAATGCTTCAATTGTCAAAGGACTGGACACTTTGCAAGGGAATGCAAGTTTGCTAAGTATCAAGCAAACAGGATGATTGAGAAACCCAAAACCCAGATTGAAATCAAGGAAGTTCCTGAACCAAAACCAAAAGCTTTAGTGGCTCAAGAAAATCTATCAGAGGTTGACTGGAGTACTGAATTTGATGATGAACCAGTCACTCTGTCTATGGTTGCAATGGAGGAATTTGATTGGAGCACAGCTTTTGATGAGGAACCAGGATGTCTTGCTTTGGATTCTACTGAAGATCTTGGAGGCTTTGATTGGAGCATGGAAAGTGAAGATGAACCTGTTCTGTTGGCTTTGGTTTCTACTTCACCTACTTCACCTACTGCTACTGAGGTATGCTCTAAGTGCAATAATGTGTATCAAAAGGTACTTAATGATTATGTGTCTGAAAGAGATAAACATAATAAAGCTAGGACTGAAGTTCTTGGTTATCAATTGACTTTATAGTCAATGGAAGCCAAAATAATAACACATGAAAACAATGAAGTAGCTTGGGCAGAACAATATAAGCAACAAGATTATCAATTAAAACTAAGTGAATGGAAGTTAGGATGTAAGGTGTCTGAATTAGAAAAGATGACTAAAGAAAGAGATGCTTTGTTAGATAAACTTGCTAGTTGGAAAGAAGCTGGTCTTACACATGCTAGTTTTTGTGAAAAACAAAGGAGAGCACATATTAAAACATGACTAGGTTATGGTGTTGAGTATAGTAGTTCAGAAGAGAACCCAACTAGTGATAAGGAACAAGAAAGTTCAAAGGAACTCTCAACTAGTGAATTTGAAACTTGCTCAGAAGAAAACAGATCTAGTAGTGAGGAACCCATAAGCCCATCACCTCCTGAATTTAAGAAAGATAAGGGGTATCATACAGTTCCTCATGCCATTGGAAGTTTTCAACCACCTAGGAAAGATGTCTCTTGTTATGGAGTAGACAATCTAGAGTTTAGGAATAAACTTAAGGGTCAATCTAATCCAAGCTCATCTGAAGAAAAAGTTGAGATTCCTAAGGATGCTACACATAAAAGGAATGATAGGAATACAAACAATGATAAAAGATTTTCTAAAGTTTTTCCAAAACCAGAAGTATTCTCAAACTTTTCTCAAAGAACTGCTAGTCACTCAGCAATATTTTCACAAAATACTTCTCGAAATACTGCTAACTTTAAAAACTCCTTTAATCATTCACCTAGAGGTCATACTGGTCTTGGCTATAAACCTCAAAGAACAGGATTTGGGTCAATGAATCAAAAATTATGCTTTGTTTGTTATAGTCCTAATCACTTGATAAAAGATTGTAACTTACATTCAGAATACTTAAGTCAATATCCAAAGACCTATAGGCCAACAGAGACAAAACCAGTTTCACACAAACCAGTTTGGAATTATTCAAATAGGGTCAACCATAGCAATTTCACAAAAACCTATAGGTACCCTCAACAGAAAAGATCTTTTTCCAAACAACCAGTACCTTCAGGTCACACTTTTCAATGTACTTGTAAGCCAAAAATAGTATTCCCTCAAAGTACTGTTAGGAGATTTTCACCCAATCAAGGTACTACTGATAAAAGGCCTTACAGAAGAGTCCCTAAACCACAGACCTCAACATAAAAAGTTAAAACAATGTGGGTCAAGAAGGAAAGTACTGCTGGGGACCAACCAGTACTTTCAGAATGTATGGGTGGAAAGAAACATATTGCTGAAAAAGAAAGTTATTTTTCTAACAAAGATCAAGTTTTGAAACATAAGAAAGTAATTGATCATGTTCACAAAAACAGTGGAAATTACATACTTAAAGATTTTAAGTATGTGACTCCACAAGGGGAACACAAGTCAGTAATGGCTTGGGTTCCTAAAAGAAACTAACTTTCTTATTATTGTGCAGGGCAACTCAGAAGAGGAGCTTAAAGATCATTTAATTGTTGATAGTGGTTGCTCTGGAAGCATGACAGGAGAAAAGGAGATTCTGTCAGATTTTAGGCCATACTTTGGAGGAAAAGTTGCTTTTGGGGATGATGCTACTGGAGGAAGAATTACTGGAAAAGGAACTATCAAGACAGGAAAGATTGATTTTGAAAATGTTCGTTATGTGAAAGAGCTCAAGTTCAATCTCTTATCAGTTTCTCAGATATGTGACAAGAAGTACCCTGTGTTGTTCACTGATACAGAGTGTCTTATTCTATCCCCTGAGTTTAAGTTTGAGGATGAAAACTTGGTGATTTTGAGGGCACCAAGACACAATGATGTGTATAGTATTGATATGAAGAATATTATCTCCTCTGAGAAAGCTACATGTTTGATAGCAAAGGCAACACTTGAAGAAGCACATCTATGGCACAGAAGACTAGGTCATGTGAATTTCAAGAACATCAACAAGCTGGTCAAAGGCAACTTGGTTAGAGGTTTACCTTCCAAAACTTTCAAGACTGATCATTCATGTTTAGCTTGCAAGAAAGGTAAACAGCATAAAGCTTCATGTAAGAAGCTTGGGGAAAGAACAGTTAGAGAACCTTTGGAGTTGTTGCATATGGATTTATTTGGACCTGTTTCTGTTTCAAGCCTTAACAAGAAGAAGTACTGCTTAGTTGTGACAGATGATTGCAGTCGTTTTAGTTGGGTCTTTTTCTTGGGATTTAAAGATGAAACTTTTGATGCTATTCATGATTTAATAATATCCCTGGAAAATCAATTAAGACTCAAGGTTAGAGGTATTAGATGTGATAATGGGACTGAATTCAAGAACAAGCTTATGGATGATTTTTGTGCCAACAAAGGAATCAAGAGGGAGTTTAGCATTGCTAGAACTCCTCAGCAGAATGGAGTTGCAGAAAGGAAGAACAGAACCTTGATAGAAGCAGCAAGAACAATGCTTGCAGATTCTCTCTTACCTATTCAGTTTTGGGCTGAAGCAGTAAGTGCTGCTTGCTATATTTTGAATAGAGTGTCTATCACCAAACCTCAGATGAAGACACCCTATGAATTACTAATGGGCAGGAAACCTAGTATAAGCTTTATGAAGCCTTTTGGATGTCCTCTTACTATCCTTAATACCATTGATAACTTGGGAAAGTTTGATGGCAAGTCTGATGAAGGATATCTTTTGGGTTATTCTACAAATAGTAAAGGTTTTCGAGTGTATAATAAGGTTACAAAGAAGGTTCAAGACTGTCTCCATGTTGAATTCCTTGAAGATCAGACAAACCAAAGGGGTAAAGGTCCTGATTGGATGTTTGACCTTGATGTATTGACTCCTTCAATGAACTATGTGCCTGTTAGGGAGGAGAATCAAGTTGTTCATTCAGAAGAAGAAGATTCACAGTTCATAGTTCATGGTGTTAATGCAAGTTCTACAGCTGATCAAGATACAGAGTCTATTCCTGTTAACAAGAAGCAAAGTACTGTTGAAACACAAAGTACTGATGATTCAACTCCCATAATCTCTGATGAAGATCAAGCCATTCAAGATGAACTCAATAGGATGCTTTTTGAAGAAACACTTGCAAAGTCCTATGAGGATGAACAAAGACGAGCTTATGAAGCAGAGAAGACAAAGGGAAAATCTAAAAATTCATCTGACAGTACTTTGGACAACAGCACTTTGGATCCCAGTACTTTGGATCAAAGTACTGCTGCTCCATTTGAAAGTACTTCTGGGGGGGTTACTTCAAACACTTGGACAAATACTGATGATTGGCCTGGTTCATCCATGCCTCCTTTTGAAGAATTAGATGATGAGCTGCAAAATGATGGAATTTTCTCTCAACAAGGTCCTGATTTCACAAACTTGGAAGATGATCTTACTGTACCAACTACTCACACTTCAAGAGTATATAAGAATCATCCTACAAATAAGATTATTGGTTCTCCTACTTCTGGTGTTCTTACAAGGTCTAAAGCTAAAAATACCAACAAACCTTATAATGCTTTGCTTAGCTTTGTTTATAAACAGAATAGGATGAACCATAAGGATCAACAGACTTGTTTATTTGCTTGTTTCATCTCTCAAGAAGAACACAAGAATGTAGCTCAAGCTTTAACTAAAGAAAGCTGGGTTGAAGCTATGCAAGAAGAACTTCTACAGTTTAAGCTTCAAGAAGTTTGGGTCTTATGTGATTTACCTGATGGCATGAAGGTAATTGGTACAAGATGGGTCTTCAGAGTCAAAAGAGATGAAAGAGGTAATGTCATCAAGAACAAAGCAAGATTGGTTGCACAAGGATATAGACAGGAAGAAGGAGTGGATTATGATGAAGTATTTGCTCCTGTAGCAAGAATTGAAGCAATCAGACTA
>LBNU01005492.1:13553-48001 GCA_014162995.1 Artemisia annua | reverse complement strand
TTGGAATTTTGATGTTGACATAGAAGGTGGTGGAGATGAGTGGTGTGATGATGATGCTAAAGAAGATTCTTTGTCAGAAGAAGAAGCTGGAGGAATGGGATCCTTTGGAGGAGTGTCCTTTGGAAGTGAAGGATCCCTTGGAGGTGTTTTCTTAGGAGGTGACGGAGGTTGCCGAAGTGAATGCGAAGATGACTGAAGATATAAGTCTGTATCGAACATTTGTTCTTGTTCGGTGGCTTCTTCAGTTGGTTGCTCTTGTGGGTGTTCACTTGCTTGTGGCTCTTTGTCTTGTTTTTTCAGGAGCAATCTTTCCTCGTCTTCACGTTCTTTCCTCTTAAGTTCATCTTTTCTTTCCACCTGCGCAATGTATTCAGGATTAATGATAGGATTAAACTCCTGATCAACAATATTCTCCTCAATGGCAGTAGCTTCCTTCATTATAAGGTTGCCATCAGCATCATATTCTTCTTCGTTGACTGGATCAGGATGGGTGCTCCTTGTACCTCCTTCACTCCTGGGTTGATTAACCGGACCGGAAGAAGGTTGAGGATAATGTTTGCTGAGAAATGTTGCTTCTGCCAGTTCTCTTTTGTGTTTCTTTTCTTCATCACGAGTGTCAACGATAATACTTTTCAATCTTCGTTTATCAACAAGCTGAGGAATGACCGGTTCATCTTCTTCATCATCATTTGCTCTAGCACTTGGTTCAGTGATTGTAATTCCTCGTCTTTTCCTTTCATCTTTTTGTAGAGTACCCATTCTTATTTTCTTTGCCAATTCAAGTTTAGGAAAGTCCTCTTCATCTACTCTTTCACTTCGTTCATAAACTTCTTCATCAGTTTCGGTTTCAAATTTTGACTCACTTTCTGAAGGTGATGGTGTAGGTTCATCCTGGATGGTGAACTTAGGAGTGATCATATTTCTGGGTTTCGGTGCAGGCTTAGGTTTGGGTGAAGGCTTTGATTGTTGCGAAGTTGTAGTGCTGCTTGTACTGCCAGTTTTCCCACCTCTACTACTGCGAGTCTGCATCTTGACCGTTGATTCATCATCATCTTCTATGAATCCCACTTTCCCTGCTTGATAAGCTTTATCATAAAGTTCATAGTTATTGGTTTTTCTGATCTTATCATCTAGGAAGTAGTCTGGAATCCTTTTGCCTTGTTGCTTGGTGGAGAACTTGGTTGTTTCAAAAGCAATCTTGTAGTCTTTGTTGAAGATGTCTTTTGGTTCATTACGGTCATGCATTCTTTTGTTGTAATCTGGCTGATCTTTACAAAAGTGCTCAATGATCATCTTTGTGAATCTAACGAACGGGATCACCGTCCTCTCACGATCAGTTTGAATGTGGTGGATCATGTCATTCATTATTGATCTTGCAAAGTCAATAGGTATCATGCTGACCATTCCCCAAAATACTTGTAGATGCTCAAGTCTTGGATGTTCATGACCACTTCTTCTTACAGATATTGAACGTACGATTAACATGTAGAAAGTTCTCAATGGTTGAGGCATGTGCTTCACATTGAACCTTGAAAGCTTGATCAGTGGTAAGTCATCTTGAACATCATACCATAGATCAACGATATAATCCAAGATCTCTAGTTTAGATAGCATTGGAGCATATTCAGTCTTAGGTCTGGGAAGCATAAGAACTGTACGAAGGACTTCCAGATCCACAGTGTAGATTTACGGTCCAAAGTGATAGTAAATGATTCATCGTCCAAGTTAATTTGTGGAGTGTGCCAGAACTGATGAAGATAGAAGATTGGAACGGATGTGGATTTGGTGAGCATAGACTTGCAAGGATGAGCCAGGAGTATATCTTTGACAATTTTGCACGAGTCTTCAGGAATTTTCAGCTTGTTGAAGTCGACTCGAGCATTGTTTTTGCCAATAGTGATGCTGTAGTCAGCCGGGACAATGTCTTGGAGTGAGAGCAATGGTAGGGTTTGTTCAGGGACATTCACATTCTGTTCAGCCATTGTTATCTGTAAAGGCATTATCATGAAACCAAACATCCATAATTGTTACGTGTTAGCATATTTGACAAGTTTGATAAACAAATAAACACCTTTGACATATAGCAATGATTGTCAAATTAATTTGCATATGTGAATATGTTATATTATGTGATCACGATTAAATGAGCTGAGTGTCTAAATGATATTAATCACATTGCATCACATAAGGTTCCATCTAAGTCATCCACATGAATGCAATCACAGCATACAGTTTGATTACAACTTAGTTATAACATGATGACAAGAATAGAACAAAATACAACATTTTCGATATTATGTCACTTAAAGAATTTACGAAACTTTGTACAATAAAAATTTTCGAAAATATTATTTAACAAAAGTTTTCAATAATTTCCTCAGGGAAAGTTCTCGATAATTTTTTAACAAAAATTTTTGAAAAATTCAACTTTTCAAAAATTTTCGAAATTTTAGAAAGTTTTTGAAAGTTTTCGATAATCTGAGTTTTCGAAAGTATAGAAAAATGAAATTTTCGATATTTTTGATGAACTAAGATTTTTCAAAAATTTTCAAAATTTTCGATAAATTTCGATATTTTCGAAAATTTTGTACTGTTCCAAAATTCTCGTACAAGAATTTTAGAAATCTTTGTGGGCATACGTTTTCTTGCAATCTTACGTTTCCAGAAGAGTTATCCTGTTGAATTAAGTGTAAAACAAGGATTAAAACATGTTCAAAGCACAAACACAAGAAATGCGCAAGAACATGCACAACAAATTTTCAAAAATCTCAAAGTGGTGTTATAATGATGCATTTTTAAGTGAAATCTATCAATTAACA
Source organism: Artemisia annua (assembly GCA_014162995.1). Lineage (NCBI taxonomy): Eukaryota > Viridiplantae > Streptophyta > Magnoliopsida > Asterales > Asteraceae > Artemisia > Artemisia annua. Next base: position 45,182 of record LBNU01005492.1, on the reverse strand, counting down.
CTCATATAAACATAACCTGATCATTTAATTGTACTCAAGAACACATAATAAGAACAACCCAATTCAACCTTAAGCCCTAAGATTCGAATTTCATGCAAACATGTAATTTGTTACAATTAAAGCATACTAGCATGATCCTAACACTCTAAACAACAAGTCCCACCAACAAACTCAAACATAACACCACAGAATAAAGAACACCCAATTCGACATAAATCCTAGAAATCGAAAACCATTCAAACGTGTATCTTGTTATGATTACTTGTTATGGACATGTTAAAAACATTCAAATGAACAAAAGCCCTCAAGAAAATCAAAGAAACACACTCGAATTATACATTTCCGAAATTAAAGTAAACCCTAGAACATCTAATCAAGATTACATGAAATCAAACCATTGAAATTTCAATTAACTTAAACCATGTCTTAGAATATCCTAAAGATCATATAGGAACTTACAAATTGAAGACTTGAAGCACGGATTTACTGGTTTGATTCAAGCCGTTGATCGAGATAAAGGGGTGTTTGTTTTAGTTATGTTTTCAGATTTTTTGAATAATGGGGGGTTGTTTGTTGTTTTGTATAATTTTTATTAACTTTCAGAATATGACAACTATGGTCCTCTAACTTGTTTACTAGCATGGTTTGTTCTTTAACATAATATTTAACTATTGAGATAACGACCGTTAGCATCTAACATTATATACTCCCCTTGATATTAGATTTAGTAACATTTAACGGGACGAGACGAAAGATAAATCACTAAAATTCCACCATTTATTTGACAACATCTTTTAAGAAAATATGCAGGTACACTTGTTTGAACAATAATTTTGAATTTTGAATTACTTTTCTCCCCCTCAACACTTGGTTGTGAATTTGAGAAATTTTTAAGAACCAAAGTGTTGATTGAGTCAGTGTGCATTTGAATACGAAATTAAAAATCTAGAAAGAAATAAAATGAAAATCTTTTTGTTGTTTTTGCAATTTTGTAATTTTTATTTTTTTTTAATATATTTATTTACAAAATGTTTTGGTGTTTGACTCACTTAATTTTTTTTCGAGAAAAGATTTTAAATCATCGGGAGTCAAATACCGCATACCAATCCAGTGAACTAGTTCAGCAAACCGTGTGGGGGCTAATGGTTTTGTAAACAAGTCTGCCAATTGGTATTCAGTGTTAGGAATACGTTTTTTCCTATAGAAGATTCGGTCACCCCAAGTATGTTAAAGCATTGTATAGCTCGTAGTATTTAATATAGTAGTTAATACGTAGCTTAGTTGTAGTTAGTATTCGTGGTGTCGGGTCGGGTCTTTTACCCTCTGTCAGCCCACTCCACAGCCTATTAGAGGCATTCATCCATTGTAAGTATAAATACCTTCTCCCACCAAGGGAGAAGGTTGGACCTTTCATTAGTTATGCAATATTTCTCTTGTTCTTTCTCTCTCTAAAAGGCTCCCACTTCCTAACTTTCTTTCTCTAGATTTCTTATACTATTCGATTCATTACCTCAAGAACCACACGTGTTATGTATTAGTGTATCCTACATTGGTATCAAGAGCCTTGGTTTCATCTTAGGGCCTTGGATTCACGGATTTTTGGTTGGTTTTTGTGGTTGTACTTGGTTAGAATAGTTCTCTTGAAAAACACCTTGGTTTGATCTTTGTAGTGGTTTATGATGTGTTATGGTTGTACTTTCGTGCTTAGGAGTGTTGTTGTTACATAGTTCTTGAGTTGGAATAGTCATATCTTGCATTGGTTTGGTGGTGTGAAGGATTTTGTAAGTGTTTCAATCTAGCGATTAAGTCGTCTGTTTGTTATTTCTTGGTAGCGATTAAGTACATCTGGTCAGCTATTAAATAGCAGCGATTAAGTTGTTATTGCTATTTTGGGACTACTGGACAAATTGCTAGACAGCGACTTGTTTAGACTGTTGTGGTTAGCGATTAAGTACGGGGTGTCTTGTAGTGTTCAGCGATTAACTAATTCCAGCGATTAGCTTTTTAGCGATTAACTGGTTTTAGCGTTTACTTTTTCTAGTGATTATCTATCACCAGCGATCAAACTTTGTCTGCGTTTAACTAAATCCAGCGATTAGCTTTTTAGCGATTAACTGGTTTTAGCGATTACCTCGGGTCAGCGATTAACTTTGGGATCAGCGATTAAGTTTGGGCCAGCGATTATCTTTGGATAGCGATTAAGTGTGATTTCAGCAATTAATTTTTGGACTTGTGGTGTTTTTTTGTGATTTGCTAAGGTTGAGATTACTTTGATTAGTTGACTACTTGTGCTTCGGGAAACGTTGTAACTTAAATCGTTTCGATTAATTTGAGTGTGATTTGACGTTGTAAGTTATTACTTACGGCTTGACTTATCACAATCAAATAGATTGTTACTTGATTTGTCTCAACTTGATTCCTAGTACAAAGGGTGACTTATTTAAGTTCTCATTCTAAGTTCATATTGCATACTTCATCTTTCGGTTTTCTCTGTTGACTTTAGTAAAATCCCGGGAAAGAATCTATTTTTCGGTTTAAGTCACGAGTTGTAAAATCTCGTTAAAGACTACGCCATGACTACTACGGTTCCTATTGATGATATCCAAGCGGCTGGGTCGGATACTCGACCTCCCATGCTCGACAGAACTGACTATGAGTCATGGTCTCAAAGAATTCGTCTGTATTGTCAGGGCAAAGAAAATGGGGAGAACATTCTGAGATCGATTGATGAAGGGCCATTTCAAATGGGTACTATCAGGGATGTTATCTCCACTAGTGAAGATGGAACAGTCACCTTTGGAATTGACAGACCTCGTACTTACAATGATCTTAACGAAGCTGAAAAGAAATGCTATGATGCTGATATTCGAGCTTCCAACATTGTGATACAAGGGTTACCCAAGGACATCTACAAACTAATTAACTTCAACACTGAGGCCAAAGCCGTTTGGGACAATGTCAAAATGTTGCTAGCTGGTTCAAAACTTACCAAAAAAGATCGTGAATCTCAGTTGTATGATGAATTCGAGCACTTCAAAATGAATCCCGGTGAAAGCATCAATGACTACTATGTCAGATTCTACAAGCTTGTGAATGACATGAGAATGATCAGAATGACAATGCCCAACTTCCAACTCAACTCAAATTTTGTCAACAATATGTCACCAGAATGGAACAGTTTGTCATAGCTGTGAAGTTAAACAAAGGACTCAGAAACACCAACTATGAACAACTATATGCTTACCTGCAACAACATGAGAAACATGCCTTGTATGATCGTCAGCTGAGAGAAAAAATCCATCCCTCTAATGATCCTCTTGCTCTAATCTCCAGTGTTCAGGGACTAAACCAATCCTCAATTGATTCAATCAATCATTCTACTGCTCAAGCAACAAAGAATCAGTCTTCCCTTGGTCAAACATCCCCGCAATCATCAAGTGTCAAGACTAATCAAAAAGACTCTGGGAACTCTCACATTGACAAAAGGATTGATAATCTCTCCAACCAAGTCTCACTGTTGGTTCAACACTTCAGGAATACACTTCCTCAAACCAACAACCAACTCAGAACCTCGTCTAACCCACGTAATCTTGCTGTTGTGGAAGATGGGCGTGTTGTGGTTCAAGGAAGGCAAAATGTCCGGGGAAATGCTCAGAATAGGATGGGGAATGGTAATCAAGGGCAAGGAAGACAACCCAAGTGCTACAACTGTGGTGGGTTAGGTCATATAGCAAGGAACTGCACTCAACCAAAACGTCCTCAGAACTCGGATTACTTCAAGGATAAGATGTTGTTGATGCAAGCACAAGAGAATGGAGTTTTGCTGGATGAGGAGCAACTGCTGTTTCTTGCGGGTGATGAGGGGAATTCTTTTGATGCCGATGTGGATGATCAACCAGTTCAGGATCTTGCTCTCAACGACCCAAACATCTTCCAGGCTGAAGATTGTGATGCCTTTGATTCTGATGTTGATGATGAGCCCACTGCACAGACCATCTTCATGGCCAATCTTTCATCTGTAGTCACATCGCCACAACAACCGGGATCTCCCAAATCGTCCATCATTTCTGAGGTACTCAAATTCTATGACACATATGAAACATGTGTTGTTCCAAAGATTCTCAATGAAGTACATCAGACTAGTGTTGTCACGCCAGATGATGTTGATTTGAAAAACAACAATGTTTCCTCAAAACAACAACATGTGGGTAACAACAAAGAATCTGATGAACCTAGTAGAGCATCTTTCGATATATATGTTGATAATGTGATGCACAAACAAAGGACTCATAACGAAGTAAAACACACAGACATTGTTGATTCAAATTCTGCTGATATGGGTAATAGCCATGTTATCCCATATGAACAATATATGAAACAAAATGCCGAGTCTATTTTACCAAATGATGACTCCTCTGTTGATAATGACCTGAGTGAACTTGATGAATACACTGCTTTTATACCTGATGATACCGTGACCACTAGGATTAAAATTCTTAAAGAACAGGTGAATATGTATCAACAACGTGCAAAATTTGAGTTAACCGAACGAGAGCAGAAAATGGATTGGCAAATGTGTGCATACATTACCGAAAGAAACTTAAAGGAAGAAGCATTAAGAATGGAAATTAAATCATTACAAAATCAAGTTGATCAAACTCTTAAGCAAAAACAGGAGATTCAGGAAAGTGTAACCACACTAAAACTAGATTTTCAAAGTAAAGAAACTAAACTCTTAAGTGACTTTTCCAACTTGAAAGCTTTAAAGAACAAGCTTGAAAATAAATTGTACACACAAGGCCAAACCATTCAAACTGCTCAAATGATGCATAAGCACATTAGGTTACGTGATGAACATAGCAATAAGGATGTAGGAGTGCCTAAAACAAATTTTCTTAGGAGCGTTAGTGCCTCTCAACCTGCCTTATATGATGCTAATGTGATGCTTACACCTAATCATGCCCCCCCTGATGTGCATAATAATGAGGAAATTAATGAAATTGAATCAGTAAATAGAGAAAGCCTTGAGAATAAAATGAAGGATACCAAGAGCATTAAAAAATGTGTCAATGTCAAGCCCCATANTGCCTTATATGATGCTAATGTGATGCTTACACCTAATCATGCCCCCCCTGATGTGCATAATAATGAGGAAATTAATGAAATTGAATCAGTAAATAGAGAAAGCCTTGAGAATAAAATGAAGGATACCAAGAGCATTAAAAAATGTGTCAATGTCAAGCCCCATAATTACTATGAACAGAATAGATTGACGGTTTTTGTGCCCCAAACTAGGTTAACACCTGAACAGATTTTTTGGTCTTTAGACGATGAGAAAATGAAAGCTGAAAAGCTTAAGGCCACAACTCTCCTTAAGATTGCAACTCCAATGGTGTATCCTCCCAATACACCAATGTACCTAGTTCAGTTAGCTCTTCCCATTCAATGTAAAACTCTTATTAGCATATACGTTCTGTATCAAATGTTTGCTGAATTCAAAAAAATATGTAAAAAGAGAATTACACCAACGGGAATTACTGAGGGCGAAAGGGGGTTTGAATTAACAAAAGAGAGTTACCTTACAGAAGTTATTCCGTTTTTTAAACAAATCAAAGAACATTTTGAAGGCTTGCAAACGTCTCTTAAATCTGAGATTAATGAAATGAAAGATGTGTTTAAAAATATGGAACTTGAAGGAAAACAAACTGCAATAGACCTTCAACATAGTGAAATTGCGAGGAAGAATGCCCTCATCATGAATGATAATTTAATTGCGAAGTGCATTGCTCAAGATGTGTTTTATACTATTACTGATTCTTCCTTAACTGCTTGCCAATTTCATGAAATGTCTATTGCATTAAACGTTTTTCAGAATCGTGTTATTGAGCTTGAGGGGGAGAATTTAAGATTGCAAGAAAAAATTCAAAACGATGATCATGATAACATGATCAGGAATTTTTCAAAATTAGAAGTTAATAATCTCAATTTGCAATGAAAAATTCAAGCTCATACTAACACGATTCATAAGTTGAGGGCTCAAATTGCCCAATTGAAATCTCATAAGAGTGATTGAACCTCAGAAACCTCCGTGTTTAGATTCTCAAAATTTGAAACTTCAAAACATCATCGAACATCTCAAATATGAAAATGACTGCTTTCAAACTGAAAACTCAAAGGTCAAACAACATTACAAAGAGTTACATGATTCGATTAAGATCTCACGTGATAAAACCAATGAGAAAATAATGTCTTTGTTAAATGAAATTGAGAATCTAAAGAATCAGGTGAAAGAGAGAATGCTCCCCATGGTCGGTAAATCTAAAGGAAATGCATGTGATGCCGTAACTATTCCTCTTCCCCTTAGGAATAATGCGTTTGTCCATAGTGAGTACCTTATGTATCTTAAGGATTGCCTTGACATGCTTTGTGAGACCGTGGAAGAGGTTAGAATGGTGAGACCTGCTGATAATAGCATCCTTGATGTTTATTATCTCACCAATAGATCATATGAGCTCTTAGATTATGCCATTCGTACATGTCCCAAAGTTGTTAGCATGCGTGATAAGATTACTGAACCGTCCTCTAAGGATAAGAACAAGCGTGTTGCCTTTAATGTACCCGTGACATCATCTGAACTTAACACACCTCATACACAAAATCAAAATGCAGTACCACGATCTAATGTTCCCATCGTTAAATCTACAGGAGTAAACATTGACACCAAAGCTAGCGGGTCAAAGCCTAGTTGCAATACAGGGAATGATAGGACTTCGCCAGCTAAGAATGCTCAAGGGAAGAAAGTAGAAGACTACGATAGGAACAATAAGACTGATCTGAATGATATGAATCGTGTTGATTCTAGTATTAGCTCTAGGCGTACTGTAATTAATTCGAATTCTGATGCTACTTGTAAGATCTGTAATGACTGTTTAATTTCTGTTAATCATGATGAGTGTGTTAAGACATTTTTGAATGCTTCTAAATTACTCCCGGTCGATAATGCGTTGAATCATAAAATTGAAAACCGTGTTTGGAAAGCAACAGGAAGGAAGTTTTCTAATGTTGGCTATCATTGGAGACCCACTGGAAGAAAATTCACCTTAGGAGGTCTTTGCCCGCTAACTAAACTGCCCAATTTTTGGCTTTACAATGTTAGGGTATGGAAGGAAACTGGCAGGAATATTCCTCTAGGAACACAATGCGATGACCATAAGTCTAGTGCCTCCACATGTCATGATATGTCTAATGTTACCACTGAACCTTCCACTTCTGTTTTAAGTAATTATGCTTGTGCTAACCAACAGGATCCCACTTGTGTTTGGGGATCCACGTTTTTCAGTTATCCATATCTGTCTGGTTTCAAATGCAGGTCGTACAAATCGTCTTGTGGTATTTGGACTCAGGCTGCTCAAAACATATGACTGGGGATCGCTCGCGGCTCAGAAATTTCGTGAAAAAGTTTATCGGGACTGTTAGATTCGGGAATGATCATTTTGGTGCGATAATGAGTTATGGTGATTATGTGTTCGGCGACAGCGTGATTTCTAGGGTATACTATGTAGAAGGGCTTGGGCACAATTTGTTCTCCTTTTGTCAGTTTTGTGACTCAGGTCTTGAAGTAGCCTTCAGAAAACACACTTGTTTTGTTAGAAAATTGGATGGTGTAGATCTTCTGAAAGGTAGACGAGGCTCAAACCTCTACACTATATCCATTGAAGACATGATGCGGTCATCACCTATTTGCTTATTGTCTAAGGCATCCAAGAACAAGTCATGGTTGTGGCATCGTCGTTTGAATCACTTAAACTTCGGTACCATTAATGAGCTCACTCGTAAAGATCTCGTTGAGGCATGCCCCGGCTGAAATATGAAAAAGATCATCATTGTTCCGCTTGTCAGCTAGGTAAAAGCAAGAAACATTCTGACAAACCTAAAACTATCAACACCATTATGGAAGTTCTTCATACTCTTCACATGGATCTGTGTGGTCCAATGAGAGTGCAAAACATCTTTGGAAAAAGATATGTGTTAGTGATCGTAGATGACTACTCTCGGTTTACATGGGTTAAGTTCCTCAGATCCAAGGACGAGACACCTGAAATCATCATCAAACTCATCAAACAGCTGCAAGTTGGACTCAATAAAACTGTCAGATTCGTCCGCACAGATAACGGAACTGAGTTTGTTAATCAGCAACTTACTCAATTTTATGAAAATCTTGGAATTAGTCATCAAAGGAGTATACCTCGAACACCTCAACAGAATGGAGTCGTTGAAATACGAAACCGTACCCTTGTAGAGGCCGCACGAACCATGCTGATATTCTCCAAAGCTCCTATGTTCCTCTGGGGAGAGGCAATTGCAACTGCTTGTTACACTCAGAACCGATCACTGATACATCCTCTTCACTACAAAACCCCCTATGAGCTGGTGCACGAGAGAAAACCTGATCTCTCATTTCTTCGAGTCTTCGGTGCACTATGTTACCCAACCAACGATAGTGAAGACTTGGGAAAGCTCAAGGCAAAAGCTGATATTGGAATTTTCGTTGGCTACACACCTAACAAGAAGGGTTATCGAATCTACAACAAAAGAACCCGACAAATCATGGAAACCATCCATATCACGTTTGATGAGCTGTCCGAGCACACGGCTCCTGAATACTCCAGTTCTGGACCCGCATCTAATCTTTTGTCTCCTGGACCAATTAGTTCGGGACTTATACATTCCTCCACCACTAATGATCCTTATGTGCCACCCACAAATGAGGACTTGAAGAAATTATTTGATCCAATGTATGATGAGTATTTTGAACCTCAACAGATAGTCGAACCAGAACCACAAGTCATAGGTCCTGATGATGCTGCTAATGATGCACCTCAACCTACAAATGGGCCTTCCATCTCCATCTCTCTTAGTCAAAATGCTCCGTCGTCCAGTCATACTCAACCCACTCACACCGATCAACCTTCTTCAATTCCTCAAGGAGCCGCAACTGAATATTCTTTTGAAGTAAATCCCTTTGCTAAACCACCTGATGAACCTTTTGTCAACATATTTGCCCCTGATCCATCCAATGTGGCAACCTCTTCGGAAGATTCTAATACTGCTACATCAGCCCTCAGTAATCAACTTCATGAACATATCAGAAAATGGACAAACGATCACCCAATTGACAACATCATTGGTAATCCATCTTGCCCCGTTTCCACACGTAGACAACTTGCCACTAATGCCTTGTGGTGCTTCGTCAGCTCCATACTGTCTAAAACTAAAGCATCCTGGTTCACTGCAATGCAAGATGAAATTCATGAATTTAACCGACTTGATGTATGGGAATTAGTACCTCCTCCCGACTGTGCCATGATTATCGCTCTCAAGTGGATCTTCAAAGTGAAGCTTGACGAATATGGTGAAGTTCTGAAAAACAAGGCTCGGCTAGTGGCCAAAGGATACAGACAAGAAGAGGGTATAGACTTTGAAGAATCATTCGAACCCGTGGCTAGAATTGAGGCCATCAGAATCTTTCTTTCTAATGCAGCTAGTCAAAATATGATTGTCTACCAAATGGATGTGAAGACTGCATTTCTCAATGGTCACTTAAAGAAAGTGGTATATGTAAGTCAACCAGAAGGGTTTGTTGATCCTGAACGTCCTAATCATATCTATCGCTTGAAGAAGGCAATTTATGGACTTAAACAGGCACCCAGAGCATGGTATGATACCCTATCCAAATTCCTTCTAGCCAACAAATTCACCAAGGGTGTGGTTGATCCTACATTGTTCACCAGAAAGTCGGGCAAGCATCTACTCCACGTTCAGATATATGTAGATGACATTATCTTCGCTTCTTCAGATCCGTTGGAATGTGATCGTTTTTCACAAGAGATGAGTACAGAATTCCAAATGTCCATGATGGGGCAAATGTCATTTTTCTTGGGGTTGCAAATCTCTCAAAATCCCCACGGTATCTTCATCAATCAATCCAAGTATGCTACTGAAATCTTGAAGAAATTTGGATTTGAATCATGTGACTCTGTTGACACTCCAATGATTGAGAGATCAAAACTGGATGAGGATGTTGAGGGGGCTCCAGTTGACCAAACAAAGTACCGAAGCATGATTGGATCCTTAATGTACCTCACAGCTAGTAGGCCAGATCTTCTATTTGCTGTTTGCATGTGTGCTCGTTATCAATCCAAACCCACCAAAAAGCACTTAGAAGCAGTCAAAAGGGTCTTCAGGTACCTTCAAGGGACGATTCACATGGGCCTTTGGTATCCTAAAGACACTGCTATGGCTCTCACTGCCTACTCTGATGCTGATCATGCGGGGTGTCAAGATACTCGTCGAAGTACGTCCGGTGGTGCTCAATTTCTAGGAGATAAGCTTGTCAGCTGGTCATCAAAGAGGCAAATGAGTACGTCGATCTCCTCCACTGAGGCTGAATACATTGCCATGTCATCTTGCTGTGCTCAAATCCTTTGGATGAGATCTCAATTATTTGATTATGGCTTTGTGTACAACAAAGTTCCGATGTACTGTGACAACAAAAGTGCGATTGCTCTTTGCTGCAACAACTTCCAGCACTCCAGATCAAAGCACATTGATATTCGACATCATTTCATCAGGGAACAAGTGGAAAAAGGGATTGTGGAACTTTACTTTGTGAGGACAGAATTTCAGCTGGCTGACATCTTCACTAAGGCACTTCCCAGAGAATGGTTTCTATTCATTCTCCCGCGTCTTGGAATGAAGAGTATCACTCCTGAGTCACTCAAAAGTCTTCAAGAGGAAAATGACGAGTAATGGATTTGCTTCACATATCCTTGTACATACTCTTTAAAACCATAAAAATCTGAAAAACACAAAATACCAAAAATAGCTTCATCTTAGGCATGTCTTCTGCTTATCTATAACATTTTTAGTTTCCATAAATGTCATTCAATAATGGCATGGGACTCTAAATGAAGCTCGAGCAAAAGTTCTATTAACCGGTTAAAAATGTCTTTTCGGCTTGCTATTACTTCAGATAGCAACCCGCTCATATCCTTGGGGAAAACATGTCGCCAAAAAGACGGTTGTTCCTCTCACCGGGTGAAGTTCACTCGGGCATGGATTACTTTATATCCATGTTGCTTCGAAATGATGTATGCTTCAGTGCATCATTTCTTGAAAAAGAAGAGAAGTCTTCTTTCATCCCAAAATCTCTCTCTTATGATTCTTCAAGAGAGTTTTTGTGGTTTACAAGGTGGCTATTGGACTTAAATTTTCACAAATACCCTGCTGCTCAATGTAATGACTCCAATTCCTTAAATAGAAAACGGGTCATTCATTGAGGGGGAGCGTATTTGCTTAAAATTTCTGCACCTTTAAAAGCTTTGTGCACCAGCAGCAGTGAAAATGTGTCTCAAAAATCAGTACATGTTAAAATTTTACCATATTTTCTCCCATTTTCTTCTAAACTCATTTAAATCAATTGGGATCACAAAATCTCAAATGATTTGAAATTTTTTGATCAGGGGAGAGAATGTGATTTAAAAATGAAATCTGATTTAAAATGTGACGTTTTTGGACTTAAAGGTTCGCTCTCCCGTATGTGCGTATGTGCTAAAATTTTTGAAATTTTTGAATTTTAATCAAAGCATATATTGAGGGGGAGCAAGTGGCTAAGAGTCTTTCACGTGTTTTTACAATAACAAGTAGAAACCGTGAATAGATTAGGACTCAGATTTGACTCATGAATTGACGAAACACAAAACGTTAGAATTCGAAAGGATTTATCCAAGTAGAAAGTACCGTTTCGAGAAACTCTTACTAGATGTGTACTTTGACGGGTCTAACTTCCTTTTTAAGGAATGTTAACAACTTCAAGTTAGTTAATATGGCTAGTTATCACCTAAAAGCTGATAATGGATCCCTTTAACTAAGCAACATAAACGTGTCCCTAGGGTATAGGTCTATTAAGAGTGGATCAATTCAAAAGTGCAACTCACCCCGACATGTGCAAATTTCAATCAAAACCTATGAGCACATGTTAAGGGGGAGCATTTGAAAAGTTACAAAACTCTCAAAGTGTTAACAAAATGTGTTTCTTAATCATAAACACTTTGGGAGAATTTTCAATGATTTGGTTATATGGCGATTGTGGAAAGATACCAAAAGACCGACCATTTTAATTTAATGCATGGAGTTATAAGGATGGTAAGGTTAGGTATATGCTCCCATGATCCACCAGAACCGGAGGGATCTTCCCATGGACAATCCAATAGATAGATTAGAAGTCCTTAGGAATGATTGGAAAAAAGGAGAAAAGTGAGAAAGGGAAGAGTGCCGACCGAGATTGAGCTAGGACTGGAACAAACCCAACAAGGTTCTAGTAATGAAGTCTCGGTAAACACTGAAGGGGTTGAAGAATTAAAAAGAAATGAAATGAGAAAGGGTGAAAAGAAAAAGCCCTCCAATTATTCAACCTTAGGGCAGAAACCGGGTTCAACTCATATGCTACTGATTGTTACTAAGGTAACATCGATATTGAAGACAAGACGTCATGGACCCAGTGACGCACTGCACTAAACCTTCCAGCCACTCAAGTTCTCTTAAAAGAGCTTGTTTCATTCTCACGGGGAACCGGTGTAATCTATCGACTTGTATCTTAAAGCTAGTTGATATTGAAACAGGAGACCCCTCCCTAGTCTCCGCATAGGATAACCAAATTGCACTTATCGAGTCTAGAGCCACGAGATGCATCGAAAGATCTCATAGGAACACTTGATACTTCTACACTGGTTGTTCAACATTAAGGACACCAGCTATAATATTTTAAGTCCTACGCAGATCTTAGCAATCTACCAAGAACACTTATGAGGGAATATACTTATGTATTTCCCAATGATTGAGTGGAAACTCCTGCCAGGGTCAACATCAACCAGCCCTGACAGCAAGTCACTTTGGTAATCTCTCGTGGATTACGCTTAGTGTTCGTGGTGGTGTTCCAAAAGGTCTATAGTCGTGGGGTGATCTCCAGCGACTCACCTAATCGTTGGTGTACTTCGGTATGTCAGTGAAAGCCCTTTCGGGGGCATCCGATTAGGAACGGCCTTAGTAAGGATTAGAGAATGTCTTCACACTATGCTGTTGACGATCTCGAAGTCCGAACTTGTAAGTGCTGGTATGTTTATTACTAACCAAGTTTTATGCAGCTCAACATACCAAACTTATCATTTTCACCACCATCACTCTAGTTCCACATGCTCATACCAACCACTAAAAGGAGCATTTAGATCAACACAACCATGGAGATTCACTCAACAAAGTGGTTATGAGCATGTGGGAAAGGCGTACTCCCACCAGAGACAAAGAAGTTGGCGGTTGCTGCTGATTGCTGAAAAGATGCCGATTTATCANCTAGTTCCACATGCTCATACCAACCACTAAAAGGAGCATTTAGATCAACACAACCATGGAGATTCACTCAACAAAGTGGTTATGAGCATGTGGGAAAGGCGTACTCCCACCAGAGACAAAGAAGTTGGCGGTTGCTGCTGATTGCTGAAAAGATGCCGATTTATCACCTCATGCTCACACTTCAACATCAAATTCAAAGAAATCATGATCATGGAATGGGCTTCAACTATGCTTCCACAACTATGATGCAGAAGATCATGATCCAGAAAAGTGTGAGCATGACAACACAAAGATAGTCGCAACTTCACAATAGAGACACTTCTACTCAAAGATGACTTGAAGCTACTTATTCGGATGATGAACACGAAGTAATGCCAAAGATCATCCTACACATTACGCAAGTCATCTAGAGTCCTCTGCTGTAAGCACAAAGTACTTTACTTTCAAGAATCAACAACTACGAGCTACAAAGATATCGACAAAGATCTCAATGCTGGAATTAAAGATTTAATTTCCGGGGTGACCTCTCTTAGGGGGAGATTGTTAGGAATACGTTTTTTCCTATAGAAGATTCGGTCACCCCAAGTATGTTAAAGCATTGTATAGCTCGTAGTATTTAATATATTAGTTAATACGTAGCTTAGTTGTAGTTAGTATTCGTGGTGTCGGGTCGGGTCTATTACCCTCTGTCAGCCCGCTCCACAGCCTATTAGAGGCATTCATCCATTGTAAGTATAAATACCTTCTCCCACCAAGGGAGAAGGTTGGACCTTTCATTAGTTATGCAATATTTCTCTTGTTCTTTCTCTCTCTAAAAGGCTCCCACTTCCTAACTTTCTTTCTCTAGATTTCTTATACTATTCGATCGATTACCTCAAGAACCACACGTGTTATGTATTAGTGTATCCTACATTCAGTACCCACAAAATATAACTCAGTTGTACCCTTTTCAACGTGCTCCTTGATAAAGTGATACCGGAGATCAATGTGCTTTGATTTGGAATGAAGAACCGTGTTGCAGGAGATTGCTATCACGCTTTTGGAATCACAGTACATCGGAATCTTGTTGAATAAGTAACCGTAGTCCATTAGCTGTGTTCGCATCCATATGACTTGAGCACAGCAAGCAGACATGGCTACATATTCAGCTTCTGTTTACGATAAGGAGGTGCAATCCTGCTTCTTCGATTGCCATGACACAAGTTTATCTCCAAGAAACTGCAAACCACCAGAAGTACTTTTGCGTGTCTCTATACACCCTGCATGATCAGCGTCTGAAAAGGCTATTAGTTCAAAGCCAGAATCCTTCGGATACCAGATCCCCAAATTAATGGTTCCCTTTACGTATCGAAGGATTTGTTTAGCCTCATTGAGGTGACGTTCAGTAGGACTGGACTGATAACGAGAGCACATAAATACAGCAAATACAATATCTGGTCTTCTAGTGGTTAGATACATGAGGGACCCAATAATACTTTGGTATTTTTGGGGGTCAACTGGTTTCCCACGTAAATCCGCATCTAGCTTAGTTATGTAGGCCATTGGGGTATTATAAGTATCACAACTGGTCATGCTATGTTTCTTAATTATCTCTAGAGCATATTTGGATTGACTAAGGAACATCCCACGGGGTGACTGATGAACTTGTAGTCCTAAGAAGAACGTAAGTTCACCCATCATTGACATTTCAAAATTTTGTTTCATTAATTTTTTGCAAAAGCGTTTGAGTACTTTTTATGTATAGAAGCAAAAATAATGTCATCAACGTATATTTGCACAATTAAAACGTCATCCCCGTGTTTTTGGATAAACAAAGTCGGATCTACTAAACCTTTAGTAAAATTATTAGCAAGCAAGAAAGCAGTAAGTTTATCGTACCACGCCCTTGGGGCTTGTTTGAGACCATAAAGAGCTTTCTTAAGTCTGTAGACATGGTTAGGATGCTCAGGGTCGACAAATCCCTCTGGCTGACTAACATATACCACCTCACGTAACTGACCGTTCAGAAATGCCGTTTTGACATCCATTTGATAAACAACCATATTCTTGTGAGCAGCGTATGCCAGAAATATTCGAACAGCATCAAGTCTAACCACCGGTGCAAAGGATTCTTCAAAATCAATTCCTTCTTCCTAAGTGTATCCTTTAGCGACCGATCGGGATTTATTACGAATAACTATGCCTTCTGTGTCTAATTTATTACTTCCAGCCTTTTGAATTGGTCAAGTTCCTCTTGCATTGATTCAATCCAGTTGTCATAGGTGAGTGCTTCTTTAATGTTTTTGGGTTCATCTTAACAAACTATGAGTGCATAAATGCAGTGTTCAGCGTCAGTGTGAAGTTTTTGTCTTGTCATTATTGGAGCTGAAGGATTTCCAATGATGTTAATTAAGGGATGATCTTTAGTCCAATGGTGTGTTGAAGGGAGAGGGTTATGGAACTGCTGCATATTGGTTGGTTCCAAATTGCGTGTCGACGACTCTGCAATATCTGAAGCATTTGGAGTTGGAGCAAACAGATTGAAGAACACATTTGGATCATAATTTTCAGGTTCGGGTACTTGTTGTTGGTTCAGATCTTCAGTTGCATTGTCGGTATTGGAAGCGGTATGTTCAACTGTTGATGGTGATTCAATTGGAGGTGCATCGGTTTATACCGTTGTAGTTGGAACAGGTATATCAGTTACTGGAATATTTTCAGGTTGAGCAGCGGAAATGGTGGATACATCTGGTGCATGTGTCTCAAAAGAATCATCAAACAACGGAGCAAACAAGGTTTCCAACTCTCTGCGGGTTAGTGACAATGGTTCAGCTGAAGAATCTAGAAAGTTAAGACGGTTGGTTGGGGGTCCTAAGCTGTTGTGCTCAGAAGCCATCTCTGTGAGCTCATCGAAATTAGCATGAATAGTCTCCTGAATTTCCCTAGTGTGACGGTTGTAGATTCAAAAACCTTTTGAGTTCTCACAATATCCAATGAAGATACCTACGTCTGCCTTTGCTTTGAGTTTACCAAGATCATCACGATCATTATTTTGGTAGCAGAGAGCTCCAAATACATGAAAGTGTTGAATGTTAGGCTTGCGTTTGTGAACAATTTCATAAGGTGTTTGTTTGTGACGTTTATTGATCATACAACGATTTTTGGTGTAACATGCAGTTGATACAGCTTTAGCCCATAGATAATCTGGTAATTGAGCATTGATAAGCATCGTTCTTGCGGCTTCCACTAACGTTCTGTTCCGTTTTTCGACAACTCCATTCTGTTATGGAGTTCGTGCAATCGATGTTTGATGTACAATTCCCACTTTCTCAAAATAATTGCGAAGAGTCTGATTCTTGAATTCTGTTCCATTATCCGTCCTTACAATTCTGACTGTGTTACGGAGTTGAACCTGAATTTTAGTGAGAAAGGTGACTATCATTGAAGGAGCTTGATCTTTGCTTCGAAGAAAGTAAACCCAAGTCCATTTGGAGAAGTCATCAACGATTACAAGAATGTAACGTTTCCTATTGATCGTTTGTACGCGCATTGGGCCACACAAATCCATATGAAGAAGTTGAAGAACATGATCAGTACTTGGTTCGGTTTTAGAACTGAATTGTGCACGTTTGCTCTTTCCTTGTTCACAAGCGGGACATAAGTGATCTTTTGCAAATCTAAATCTTGGAAGACCGTCAACTAGTTTATGGCGAGCAAGATCTGTCATAGTTTTGAAGTTAAGATGAGACATTCGTTTGTGCCATAACCAGGATTTTGTCGATTCAGCTTTGGTATGTAGACATATGGGAGAAGAAGAAATCATCTCGAACATTGAGATTGTACAAAGACTGTTTCCACATGTGCATGACGTAAGATCATTTCCTTGTAAATCATGAACGAAGCATGTTTTTTCCCTAAATGCGACTTCCAAATCCCCATCACAGAATTGACCGACTGAGAAAAGATTGTGACTGAGGCCTTCGACATAATACACACGACTAATTTCGATGTTCCCAATGACATAGTCGCCATATCCCATAATAGCAGCGAAATGATCATTCCCGAATCTGACAGTACCGATGAACTTTGAGACAAAGTTTCTTAATAGTTTGAGATTGCCTATCATGTGTCGGGTTCATCCACTATCAACAATCCAAAGAACAATTTGAACCACCTGCATCACACAAAGGAGACGACGATGGAACAATGGTAAAGGGTGGAACCCAAAGAAGTTGTGGGTTCCGTTGGGTTAGAAGCACACATATTAACAATTTTAAGTATCCATTTAAAGTTATGTATCCTTTGTAACCAACATTGCCAATTCCAACTAGTTCGTGCTTTCTTCTTAGTGAATTCGCTAAGTGATGGCATGTTCCTAGGAGTATTGTTCGCAACTACAGGGGTGATTACATCATTCTTAGAAACTAAACTTGGCTTAATTCCTAGCAAAGATTTAGAAGCAATAGTGGGCCTAGATTTTTTGCCAGATGTACGTTTCTTATGATAAGATAAAAGAGAGTTCGCAGCACATTTAGCATGATTACCAGATAACATACTTTTACGACAAAACACACATGAAGCATTAACATTCAAAACATTTAAAGGTTCATCATTTGTTACACTGATATTTGGATTACAATTTGCCAGATTAGAATCTAAATCAGATGCAACATATTTGTAAGGGTTTTATTCAAAGTCCTAAGTTGTTCTTCTACTTCAGGGGCTTCTAGTTTAGCTCTTCTACGTTGCAAGCTCCTATTCTTCCATTTATTTCTCTTACGCTTGGATCTGCTAGTGCTAGTAGTGGCAACTATTCATGTAGAAGTGGAAGAATCCAAATTAGAATTCTGATTAGTAGTGGTTATGTGCATTTTGTACATTCCTGGTGCAACTACATTTGTGTTCACAAACTTTCCTTTTTCAAGTTCTTTGATTTTCTCTTTTAACTCAATGATGATGTGCTGCTTATCTTGGATTTGACTATGAAGTTTGTTATTTGATTGAAAGTAGTTATTTCGACTTTGTTGCCAATAAGCAGTTTCTTCTTGTAATTCAGCAATATCCTTTTCATATTTTGAAATTTGACTTTTTAACTCCAAAGTTTCATTGTGAAAGGATGTTGAAGATTTTAGGCTTTGCAATTGCAATTCGAAATCAAGACTTTGATTTTGACACCATTCAAGCTTTTTGTTAAGTTGAAAAATCTCTTTTGAAAGTTTATTTTGCACATCATCATTGTGTTTCACAAGTTTCTCATTTTCATTCTTTAATGTCTAAACTTGTTTATTCAACAATTCAATATCATCAGAGTGATCATCAACAAGCATTCAAGTACCAGATTCATAAAGAGAATTCATAATCACAGATATTATATCAGCATTGAGAACATTTTCCAAGAGTCGATCTGCTTCATTTTGTAAAGCTTTGTTTCTACGTTTATGTTTTGAAATCGATTGTTCAGTTGCTTGAAAAACATTCATCATGGATTTTACTTCTTTTTGAAGTTCCTGTTCCCAGAGGTTAGCACAAAGACGCAAATGTTGAATGTGAGGTAAAAATTGTTTTTGAAACACTTCCCTCTTTTCTTTCGCATGAGGAGAAAGAAAAGTGGAAACTGTTATTTCAGAATTTCATTCAATTGCTTGTTCCAAAAATTGAATATCTTCCATGAACGTGTCAAAGTACCGAAGTACAAGGCAACGTATAGGAAGAGGTTGAATTTTATCATCACTGGATAAAGGACCATTAATTTGCGCCACTGGTTTGACAGGACCAACGTCAGAAGTTGAATCATGAACTTTCAGTATAAACCATGGTTGTTCAGTTTTATCTTTTTAAGGACAAATGTCTCATTTATNATAGGAAGAGGTTGAATTTTATCATCACTGGATAAAGGACCATTAATTTGCGCCACTGGTTTGACAGGACCAACGTCAGAAGTTGAATCATGAACTTTCAGTATAAACCATGGTTGTTCAGTTTTATCTTTTTAAGGACAAATGTCTCATTTATGGGAGGCATTTTAGAGTAGTCAAAAGGTTTATTATATTCAACGTTGTTCATTTTACATCGACTCTCTTCCTCTTGTTCCTCTTGTTCCTCACAATCATATACAACAGTACAGACAATTTCATCATCAAATAATTGTTCTGCACTATATAACTTCGGAATCTCTTTGAGTGCTGTGTGTAAAAAACATGGTGAATCACTACCAATGGCAAAGCCATGTCCATCGTTTGTTCATTTGACTGTGAACTTTTGTATAGTTGTGACTGAATTGCCAGTTTTATAAACCACATTTTGAAACTCTTTAAGTTTGCGTTCCAGTTCAACAATTTCATCAAGATACAACTTAACTTTTTCTCTTGACTTGTGTTTATGTTCTTTAAAAGTAGCTTGACAAGTTGACAACTCAGTTTTAGTATTTAAAATTATTCCATTGAGATGTTCAATTTGTTGCTTGTGTTCAAACGCTTGTTGTTCCAGTTTTGAGGTCAAGTTGTTATTAGATTTGGTTATCATGCGAATTTGATGTTCTAACTCTTGTTCTTTTAGATAAGATTGTTGGAAAGCAACTTCAAAACTTTTTTCCCGATTTTCTCTAGTTTCAAAATTTTTGAGTTGTATTTTACAGCACTCAAGATCCCTTGTTAATGATGCATTTCTTTCTTTTAATCTAGCATTAAGCTCTTGACATTTAATGTTCTGGGATTGACTAGTCATGAGTAAGGTCTTAAGTTCCAAATGTGGATCAGTCATAGGTTCTTGCTGTTCAATTAGATTATTGTTATCATTATCGGTTGAATCAATAGAATCATCAAATGTGATCACTGGGTTAATTTGATCATAGTCGTCAAA
This sequence comes from Artemisia annua, assembly GCA_014162995.1. Taxonomy (NCBI): domain Eukaryota; kingdom Viridiplantae; phylum Streptophyta; class Magnoliopsida; order Asterales; family Asteraceae; genus Artemisia; species Artemisia annua. Next base: position 24,938 of record LBNU01005492.1, on the reverse strand, counting down.
TATAACCACTGTGTTCATTTGATCATTCTCTTGTGTAGATAACAATGAGTCATTTTGAACAACTTGTTCCTTGTCTGATGCAGATGCAGATGGGGAAGCAATTGCATGTATCAGGCATGTGTTAAGATCGGATACCTGAGACAGACCGTCAGTGTCATACACTGGGCCCGAATCACTCATGTGGAATTCCTGCATGTTGGCCATGAGTATAACAACAGCATTAGCTTCGAGATCTTCCATGTCATCATCAGAATGTGCATTGGCCATGAAGCTGTTATCCTTATCAGTGACATTTCCACGTTCCTCATCTTTAAGAGCTAGAAGTAATGCTTGCTTGTGGTACTTGCTGCCTTGAGTTCTTGGTAAAGGACATGCAGTTGCCAAGTGACCTATCCCGTTGCAGTTGTAGCATCTAATGACTGTGTTCCCAGATTCATTGTTCCCAGTTTAACAATTTCAACCTTTTTCTGAGTAGCACCCGCAGTGTTCCTAAATCCGCCATTGTTGTTAAACCTCTGTCCACTACTTGAGTTTCCCACATAACCACCGGAACCAAATCTTCCACTGTTACAATTCTGTATTTCAACCCGACCATCTTGAATAATAGCTTGATTCCTTGTGTTTGAAGATGTGCGAAGACGATTGTTGGACTTGTTTGAGAATTTGCTGAAAGCACGAGCAATGAGTTCAATTCCTAGATTCAAGTTGTTGAAGTCCTCGTCGTCATCATCAATAACAGTATTGTTGTTGTTCAAGGTGTCATTGTTGTCATAAGAGGCAAATTGATTTGCATGTTGTTGCAGTGTCGAATCATAAGAAGAGTATTGAGGAGACGGGTTCTGATGAGGGTAGCTAAAGTAGTTCTGTTCTTGAGCACAAGCATGGTTTGACAATGGTGGAGGAGCAACATGGAATTGAGCAACGAGTGCCAAAGATTTTGGAGTAGGAGACGGAAAGTAATTTCCTTGAAGAGCTCGATCTTTGTCCACTTCATGCTGATGGTGCTTCAGGTAGTCATACAACAAACCATATGGTGCATTGTGAAGATTTTTTGCTTGGCGAACAAACGTCACATACTTCTGCCAATCAGGACCAAGACATCCTAGAAACTTAGTGTTTATAGCAATCTTTGGTAAGATGAAATTATGCCTGTCAAGGTCATTAATGATGTTTGTGAAGCGATGGTAATACGAATCTAGTGATTCCCCTGGTTCAATCATGAGATGTGTGTATTCCATATAAAGCTTAGATTACATATCCTCTTGATTCAATTCAGTACCTTCCATTAAGAGATGAATGTGTTCCCACATAACCTTAGCTGTCTTTTGAGCATCAACACTTTGAAAAATCGGATTTGGTATTCCCTGAAGAATGTAGATCATTGCATATTCATCCGCTTCTCGATGAAGTAGTTGTTCAGCAGTAAGTTGATGTTCAGGGACTGGGGATACAGATTCAGGTCTTAGCGGATTAGCATTAGGATCACCTACTACAGTTGTAGTTGGTGTTTGAAATGGACCTTTAAGGATTACTTTTCTCATGTATTTGCCATGGGGTTTCTTGAGCTCAACAAACCATAGGAAACGACTTGCCCATTGTGCATAATTACCCGGTGTAAGCATTGGGGGTGTGTCGAGTGATCCTGCTTCATGTCTTGATTGTTGAGTAGTGATAACTTCACACATTTGGTCAAACCAATGAGGCTGTTTTGATGATGGAGTGATTTGTTGCATTGATGGTTGTTGCATGAGAAAAGGTTGTTGTTGATGTTGGTGCATCATGAGATGTTGTTGAGAAAATGATTGATGTTGTTGATATGGTTGTTGAGAAAGTTGTTGTTGTTGATACGGTTGTTGTTGAAGCGGATGTTGCTGACGATACTGTTGCGATTGATGATATGGTTGTTGATGTTGAAAGTTGTAGTACGGTGATTGAGACATGATTGTAATCTTGTGATAAAAAATGGATCTTGTAGAAGGTATAGCTATTTCCCGAAACTTGATTTCGAGAGAATGCTTGAAACTTGATTACCCAGAAAAATTCTCGAAACTTTGGTTATCTTCAAGAAAATTTTCGAAAATTTTCACTGATAAAGTTCTCGAAAATTTGCAATTTTTCGAAAACTTTGTTAAAATTTCGAAAATATGGAGATTTCCAAAACTTTCAACTTTTCGAAAATTTTTGAATTAGATTTCGAAAAACTGTGAGTTTATCGAAAAATTTTCAAATTTTCGAAAAAGTTAACAGAATTTCGAAAATTTCAATTTTTCGAAAAATAATTTCCCCAAGACTTTCTAAAACAAGAGAGAAAAGCACCGAGTAAGCAACAGTAACACTTCAGGAGCAACAGGGAGAATTTTTGAAAGTTAGGGTTTCAATTCAAAAATTCTCGAAAACAAGTATAGAAAAATTTTCGAAAATGTGACAGAATTTTGTTTTTGTAAAAAGCACACCAAGAACAAGTTTTTAATCCAAGATTCTTGTACAACTATCTTTAAAACAATGAAATCTTAAAGAAAGTTGCAAACTTGACAAATTTTTCAAAAATTTTAAAATTCTCGAAAATAATACAGTACGAATCTTGTATTTTTTGAAGAAAAGTTTGAATATTTTTGTTTGTAATGATTTGTAACTCAAGTTTGTAAGTAAAGATGTGATAGAAAACAAGAAACAAACAAAAAAAATCAAAAGTTTTCAAAAAATAACGAGATAAAAAACTTTATTTTGGATCGAATTAAACAAAAAACAAAAGTCTACACCTTCTTCGAGCGAATGCTACCACTTGTTAGGTCACCATTTGGTGAATACACAAGAGATACAATGATAGAAAAGAGAAAAGAGTATAGATTGGATGATTACTTCAATATGAAAGATGAAAGTGCAAGAGTTTCTTTAAGATAATGAAATAACCAACAATAATTAGCGTACATGTTCTATTTATAGGAGAAGGAGCTAGGAAAACACTTCCCTACTCCCTTCCTTCCATACGTGGGCCATTAAGGCCTCATGGGCTTTACATAATCCTTTTATTCTTAAACCATAATAACTAAATAACATAGCGACCTATTACATGTAAATAAATGACTGAGACTTGAATAACTCTTGAAACGTGTTCCTAACAAGAATGTATGAAAAAAAAGAAGAAAAAAAATCGAAAAAACAAGAAAAACGAAAAAAAATTAGAAAAATACAAGTGAAAAAAAAACATACGGACTACCATCCTGTTCCTTTTATTTTATTTATGTTTATGTTATTTGATGCGTTATATTCATCCTGTTTTACATTTATAAACTTGGAATTATAAGGATTAACACATACTAACGGGCAGTGTACCCAGTCATGTGTAGTATGCCTTTAGATAAATCCGAGTGTCGTCCCATGAACTGTTGTTCTAGCAAACTAAGATAAGTGCTAAAAAGGGGTATTAGACGAATAGAGTATATAGTAACCAAGACATATAATAAACAAAAGAGGAAATAAAGATACTAGGGTTCAAGATAGGTTACTAAGATATTAAGGTAAAGCATATTCATATTTTAGTGTTCTATGCAGTGGGTGTAAGTCAACAAGAGTCAAATGGTCATATCATTAGCCTTATCTCGCATCTTGTCCTATCCTCGACTATTGTAAAGCCGAGAGTTCATTGGTCAAGATACAAGAGTCATTAAGTGCCATGTTTAATAGACTTGTTCTAGTGGAACCCGACATGGTCAGATCTTAGATTCCCTCTAGCTTCTTAAGTATATCCGGTTGGTAGGTGGTCCTAGGGTTAATTCGCACATAAGGAAAGGTAGTACTATGGCCAATTCTTACCAATCCCCACAACCTACTAGTCTAGGGTCCTAGGGTTAATTCACCTAGACTGAGTAGATTCAACCAAGCTTATATATTACCAAACGAAAGAATAACGAACAAGCTAAGATAACGTCTACATAGATAAATATGAATAATAAACTAGAACCAAATCTTAATAAAGAGAATTCATGAATGCAAAACAAAATAGAATTCGAACATGTGTTAGACTAGGTGGTTCCTAGTCTAATTATACACCATCTCTCTAGCCTTCATGGTCTTCATTCTACTTCTGGGTCGTTCTCTCCAAACCCTAGTGTAGGTTTGGGGGAGAGGAACTTGACAAATTGTAGACCAATTTCCTTTGGTATTTATAGGGCTCGTCTTTGCTACGGCGTAGTCGTATGGTAGGACTACGCCGTAATCTTGTAATAATCACTACGGCGTAGCTGGTTGGAATGCTACACCGTAGCCTTTGTAGAAATATACCTACGTCGTAACTCAATGAATTGTTACGGGGGTATTCTTCATAAAATCTTTCCTACACCGTAACTCCATCACTTGTTACGGGCGTAGCCTTCATAAAATCTTTCCTACGCCATAACTCCATCACTTGTTACGGGTGTAGCCTTCATAAAATCTTTCCTACGCCGTAATACAATTACTAACTACGGGCGTGGGGCTCATATCTTCAACATTACGCCGTAGTCCAATAACTAACTACGGCGTTACCTTTGGTAATCTCTGTTACGCCGTAGCTCAGTTGCTTGCTACGGTGTAGTCTTCACTTCATGGGGTAAATCTTCTAACGGTGTAGTATTATCACTTAACTAGACCGCCGTGTTTGTATCTTCAACGTAATTTTAAGCGTAATTCACATTCTTAAGCCAATAAATCATTAATAACGTATTTTTACTCATCTTTACCCTGAAACCAAAATAGGAAGAAATAAGAGTAGATATTCTTCGTATAAATAGAAAAGATGAGTAATTCAAAGAGATATTAACGCTTAAATCATGGGTAAATTTGATGTTATCAAATATCCCCCCACTTAAACTCTACTTGTCCTCAAGTAGACTGTATTAATAATTAAAAGAGTATCCTTATCATCACTTAGAAGACACAAATTTAGATTAGTAAAGCTGCTAGAATAAAGTTAAGCCGAACACCTCAAGAAAAGAAGGGAAGAAATTCACTCATACGCTCCCTGTTCTAAGTGTTAAATTTCGGGGTGCTCTCATAAACGCTCAGTCATAGCAGGTATTCTATCATAAGCTTGGCATTTACACAAAACTCCACCACTAGAGCTAATGTCGAAACAGTTTTTGAAAATAACATTATTTAGATAATCATAAGGTTAAGGGTGTAAAGTTGTTACTAATATACTACGGAAAGGGCGAAAAAGGCAATGGTACATGACCGGAACGCCGGGCAAGACACCACTGACTGCTCGAATCCCTAACCTAAGAATACTTCACAACTAAAAAGGGTAGGTTATGATGTTGAATAATTTAAGGGTAAAAAGGGAAAGTAATCTTATCTTTCAACCGAGTAGTCACCAATTGCCCTTTTGCCAGAAAATGCCAATCTTCCGAAGTGTTGTCTCTTGTTAGTGACAAGTGATACAGTTTTTCTTCCAACAATTCTTCCGTTAAAGAGAGCCATGTCTTCCATGATAAGCTATCTTATTGGTGCTTATGATTTCAACACTTTATTTTTCTACTTTCTAAATACTGAAATTCACATTTTTTTTATTTTTATTTATTTTTTATTTTATTTTTTGATACAATGATAGACTGACAATATCATCCCCCCACTTGAGATAAACTTAGGTAGAGAACGTTGGGGGGTCTTCGATCATAACTTTCCTTTCTTGATTCTTGAACTAGGCATTTCATGACATTGAGGCAACAGAGATTTCTCGACCATAAACATAAGGTTACAAAATTGGTTAGAGTGTAAGGGTGTAATGGGATAATAAGGTAAGGAATGAAAAGGTGTAGTAAGGTGTATCTAAGGGTATCTTGCACTAAAAGTGAGTGCAAACAAGGGTTTAAGTGTATAGATCGAAAAGTCAATACGACTAATCGAAGGGTTTAGGTGTATATGGTTATGGTAAATAATCCAAACAATATTGTTTTCTCAAAAAGTTCTTCCAAACGTATTATAAAAACACATTACTCGTTTATGGTCTCGAAATGATGTAAAAGCCAAGTTATAAAGTCTACGCTACTACCGGTACACTCAATATTTGGTGGATTTGGGGTAAAATAGCTGGAAACGGAAAGGTTAGATCTCACCATGTAATCAAGGGTTATAGTGTGCTCGGGATTAAATTTATTCTAGTTTTGTAAAAATGTGTCAAAAATTTTCAAAATGACACGAATAGTATGTTTTGTAAAACTATAAAAACGAGGACAAGTACTAATTTAAGTGATAATTTCAATTTCGTATTCTATTTCCTATCCCCCCCCCACTTAGTTTGTGCAAAGTCCCTTTTGAACAAAATAAAAAAAATAGAAAAATAGAATAGAAATGAAAAAGAAAAACTCCCCTCTCACGCTCGCGCTCTCGGAAGTTTCCTCACAAAATTAATTTCCAACGGGTACTAGCTACGGCGTAGGTCTGTGGACCTGCTACGCCGTAGCTCCCAATTTGAGACAGAATGTCCTCTTGCCTCTCCAAAGTTGCTACGGCGTAGCAGGTCAGCCGTAGCAACAGTCTGTAACAAATTCCAGAACCGAAAAACCTGCATAAAACCATTCCTAATACCAAAATATAAATATTAGTAGCAAGTCATGTTCTAGTTATGTTATTACAGACCCAAAAATGATAGATTGTTTTAAAGATAGGGATGGAAAAGATGGTAGGAGCCTAGTGGGTTCATTCACGATCTTGATCCTGCTCCATTGGTATGTCAAATTGAGTAGGGGGCCCTTGAGGATCTTGAGGGGCTGAAGTGCTCGGATGCATGAAGCTAACACCATGCTGGACTCCCATGTCCGGTATGTTGGATTGATCCACATAATCCGAACCGTTCCAACGAGGGTGGCTCAAATGCAGGTGTTCGAGCATCTGACTGGTATGATCGGCGTTCCATCGATAGTAGTTGGCTTGTTGTACCTGCAAGGCTCTAAAGTCAGCACAAAAACTATCAAATTGTTCACTCATGCCCGCGATTACTGCCGTCATTTCGTCCATGTCATTGCCAAAGTTGGTCATGCTTGTCTCAATATCCCCCATGCGCCTATCCATAACGTTCATTCTTTCCATCATTTTCATGGTGGGTCGCACACGCTCCTCGGCCACTGTTTGGCTCCCACTAACACTAGAACTACCTTCACCACATGCTCTCCTCATAACTGGCCTCAACACAGGTTTACTCAAAGGGTTGTAGGTGATGATCCCAAACTCGTCCAATTTGGCAGTCCCGATTAAACATGTCTCGACTGCCTGATTCACCTTAGCCCAAGCTGCTATAGACATCAACCCAAAACTCCTAGCTAACCTTGCAATGAAGTGGGCCCCTTGAATCAAACTCCCTTGTTTTCCACCCTTAGCTCTCCCGGTCATAAACTTAGCCAAATACCACGGAATATCAATAAAATTCCCTCCTTCCATACTTTGCATTAAGAACAAATCTTCGACCGTCACCTTTTCTCGTGCCGAATGCCTGGCACGAACTGATACGGCTAAGAGTCTGTGCACTAGACGATGGATGGGGTCCATGATCGTTTTGTAGGAAGGTGGACTCCTGGACTTGTAATATGCTAAACCCAAAATTTGCTGATAGTAGGTTGTAGGATTATAGTCATGTGTTTTTTCCCTTAAACAAAGCTTGTGGTATTCTTGAAATGCGGGAGAATCAAGTGTTCTTCTAGTATAAAGTCCCATTGTAGAGACGAATTGCCTCATATTCATTTCTCTCCTAACACCACCAAGTTGGAAAAACAAACAATTTTCCGTCATACTGGTTACTTCTTCATTAAAATCAACTGAGGCCAAAAATTCCCAAACATATTCTTGGACGACCGGCTCATTAATAGTAAAAATGGTCATCCAAGCGCTGCAGACAAAGCTTCCATTGGGGCTATTGAATTTGGTGTCACACAATTTCTCCAACTCAGTTTTAACCTCTCCTTTGCTAATGGTATTGAGAGCTTCCCTATTAAGAGCTTCCGGGACCTCAATTGTTTTACTCATTAGTTCACGGAGTTCATCCTTATAAATCTTTCTGTCAGCCGGATCATAGTTCAAGAATTTGAGCCATTGGGCGGGACCGTTGTTGTTGTTTCCTGAAAATAAGAAAGTTAGAAACACAAGAGTAATGGGGTCCAGGTCCTACGGCGTAGCGCTGTTAATAGCTATGCCATAACTGATTTTATATAATGACTACGGCGTAGTTCCATGAATAGCTACGCCGTAATAGTCTTTAAGTGTTCTGTAAAAACTGAAACTACGGCGTAGCGCTATCACTAGCTATGCCGTAGTTATTAATAGAGTTGTTTGGTATAAAATTCTTAGATACGGCGTAGTTCAATAACTAGCTACGCCGTAGTCAATAAATTTTGAAAATTAAGTCTCGAGTAAAAAATAAGTGCTACGGCGTAGCGCTATGACTAGCTACGCCGTAGCGATGGTTCTGCAGTCGCAATCTGCAATTGTTACAGAGCAATGATCAAATTGCTATGTCGTAACCATAAAAATTCCATCCAAAGTTTCAAATATAAGTTTCCCACTCAAAATATTTAGCGGGGCTAGTTTAATAACATCGATAAGTAGTTAAATTCAACCTAACCCTAATTTATTATTAATTTGAATCGAGCAAACCTAAACCAAACTCATACATTTGTTCAAACCATAAATAAACAGATTAGATATAATCCCTAATCGTGTTTCAATCCTACCTATCTAATGCTAGCAAGAACAAACCCTACAAATTGTAAATAAATTATAAGAAATGTCAAGATAAGAGGTTAGGGGTGGTTACCTGCCATTGTAGATGCCAAGGAAAGGGAATGAACAAATTTCATGAAAAAAATTTCGAATAGGGGTCGTGTGTTTGTGTGGAATGAGTTGCAAAAGTGTATGTGTATGCAGCCTCGTGTTTAAATACCCTCTGGTTGCTACGCCGTAGCCCCTTGAGTGAGCTACGCCGTAGCTAGTTCAAAAATACAGTGTTTGTTTTAACCACCTAACATTGCTACGGCGTAGTTCGTTTAGTTGCTATGCCGTAGTTAGGTTTAAAGTTTAAGTGGTAAATTATAAATTTGTGTACATGGATTTCGTAACGAGGTCAAAACACGTATGTAGATCGTCAATGTATGTTTTGTCTTGATCTTTTAATGTGAAAATTGAAACATACCTTAATTCGCCTAAATAAACTGCTCCCCGGCAGCGGCGCCAAAAACTTGATGCGTTATATTCATCCTGTTTTACATTTATAAACTTGGAATTATAAGGATTAACACATACTAACGGGCAGTGTACCCGGTCATGTGTAGTATGCCTTCAGATAAATCCGAGTGTCGTCCCAAGAGCTGTTGTTCTGGCAAACTAAGATAAGTGCTAAAAAGGGGTATTAGTCGAATAGAGTATATAGTAACCAAGACATAAAATAAAGAAAAGAGGAAATAAAGATACTAGGGTTCAGGATAGGTTACTAAGATATTAAGGTAAAGCATATTCATATTTTAGTGTTCTATGCAGTGGGTGTAAGTCAACAAGAGTTAAATGGTCATATCATCAGCCTTATCTCGCATCTTGTCCTATCCTCGACTATTGTAAAGCCGAGAGTTCATTGGTCAAGATACAAGAGTCATTAAGTGCCATGTTTAATAGACTTGTTCTAGTGGAACCCGGCATGGTCAGATCTTAGATTCTGATGAAACGAAAAGTGTACCCGTTTTAAGGGGTCATTTAAGCCCTAATTCGAGTAAATGTGATCAAATATTGCCCTAAATCGTTCCTTTTGTCATTTTAGGTACTTTTGAGAGGAATTCTGGAAAACATGCTAATTTGGACGTTTTTGGAGCATAAAAGTGAAGAAAACGACAAAGTCTTAAAAGAAGCTGGAAAACCTTCCTGACGGCGTCAGAGTCACAAGGTGACGCCGTCAGCCAACACGAACAAAGAAGTAAAATCAGATTACACTAGACGCCCTATGAAGAAAACAAGATGTTTACACCTGACGGCGTCAGGTGTTAGAGAAAGTAGGCCGTCAGGTGTAATGCTAAAGAGTGACGGCCCAGAGCACATTTACAAGTGACGGCGTCAGAAGTAAATCTAGGCCATCCGAGAACCCTAATGACGGCGAGCTGACGGCGTCAGAACCCATAACCTGACGCCGTCAGAATGTAAAATCTATATATACTTTTCTGTTTTTCATTCATTAGTGTGGAACTTTTGGTGCAAGTTTGGGAAAAAACCTAAAGACGAATTTGGCTGTATTTTCAAGGGTTTTTCACCCTTGAATCCTTCATGTTCAATTAAAGATAAGTCCTCACTTAAATTAATCAATATGTCTATGTGTTGGTTAATTATATCTTATGCTTGTCTTTTAATTAACATGCTAGGCTAGATTTTTCTTGTGTTTGCTTAGATCTAATGAAACCTAAATATTAATTATTGGTTGATTGGTGTGTTATTACTTGTCTTGGATGAATGTTTCATCAATGTTAGGCTTAAGAAAACTGGCTAAACTCCTATATGGTAACATGCTTGAACGTCTTAAGAGACATGTAACTAATGCGTACTACGTTATTAAGGTAGTATTTAACGCATGAGCCACTGTTTACATTCCCTATGATTGGGTGCTTTACGCATAGTTGTAGGAGGAGATAAGAGCTCATAGAATTGCGGAGATATGTACGCCACCCCCATGAATTGTTAAGGAATACACCCGTCATCCACGCAAGTAATACATGCACCAATTAACCGGTAAAAGATAGTTAGGGAGTAAGAAAATCTAAGTAAACACATTTGTCTCCATATAAGTTTTCACAACCACAATAGTTTAGTTATTTTATTTTTAATTGCAATTGTAGTTTTTGGGTTAGTTGACAAGCAACTAATTCCGCCCACTCCTCCAAAACCCGAGATTTTACTTGCTTTCATAAAAATATAAAAATACAAAAATAATCTTCCTTCACCCTTAGACCTTTTAGACTAGTTTTTCTAACCTAACGAACACTATTCCCTGTGAGAGAACGATCAATCCCCCGTACTTACCACTACACTATACTACACCGACCAGGTACACTGCCTGGTGGGATTGCAAGCTTCTCAAGATCCCTTGAGAGGTAAAACCTGTTGCGTGGTCGCAATCCCACGTCATCAAGTTTTTGGCGCCGCTGCCGGGGAATAGTTATTGTTTAGGTAGAATTTTTATTTTATTAGGTCTACTCACTAGATTCCTTTCTAGTGAGATTTTTATTTTATTTTTCTAGGATTTCTTTATTCTATTTTATTTCTTTGTGTTTTTGTTCGTAACCATTACCATCCACCATCATGGAAGGTGGTAACCTCCTTGATCCCAACAACCAACCATAACCAAACCAACCTCCTAGAGCCCGTACCTTAGGAGAGTATTCC